>CAUYQG010276630.1:0-86550 GCA_963574415.1 Tarsius wallacei | reverse complement strand
TCACTCCGTCACCCAGACTGGAGTGCAGTGGCCACTCCCGGCCACCGCAGCCTTGACCTGCTGGGCTCCAGCGATCCTTCCGACTCAGCCTTCCAAGTAGCTGGAACTACAGGCACGCACTACCACGCCCGGCTAATTTTTTTTTTTTAATTTATTGTAGAGATGAGGTTTCACCAAGTTGCCCAGGCGGGTCTCGAACCCACGGGCTCAGGCAATCCATTCACATCAGCCTCCCAAAGTGCGGGATTGCAGGCTGAGCCACCGAGCCCAGCTATATATTCATCTTTTAAGTGATTGGTCTAAGGTTTACAAATATATATCTTTAACATCACAATTTACCATCACATAGTATAGCACATTATTTGTAATATAGAAACCTTATAATGGTGTATTTTCATTCTCCCCCACAATTTTTCTATGTTGTTTTGTCTCCTATATATATTTTTAAACTTTTAAGTTTAAAATAATTACAGACCCACAGGGAGTTGCAAAAATAGTACATAAATTTACATGTACCTCACCTAGCTTCCTCCAAAGATGACATTTTATATAACTGTAGTATAATAGCAAAGCAAGGAAATTAGCATCAACACAACAATGTTAACTAGACTACAAACTTCTTTTTTTGGGGCCATTTTTTATATACATGCATTTGTATTTGTGTGTCTGTGTGTGTGTGTGTGTGTGTGTGTGTGTGTGTGTGTGTATGTGTGTAGGTAGAGTTTTGTGCAGATTCCTGTAACCACCACTATCGAGATAAAGAGCTGGTTCATCACCACAAAGGAGCTCCCTCAATGTGCCCCTTTGTCCTAGCACTCTTTCTTCCCCCGTCCCTGTCCTCTGGCAACTACTAATCTGTTCTTCATCTCTGTTTTTGTTCATTTTGTGAATGTTATATAATTGGAAGCATATAATATGTAACATTTGGAGATTATGCATATTTTAAAATTGTAGAATACATTATTTTAAAATTTTTAGTTTAAAAATGGGTTGGCGAACTGTTTTATGAAGGGTCAGTTGATAATAAATATTGTGGGTTTTGAGGGCCCCACAGTCTCTGTCACAACTACTCAACCCCACTATTGTAGTTCGAGAGCAGCCATAGACAATATGTAAATGGATGAGTGTGGCTGTGTGCCAGTAAGTCTTTATTTAATTTTCTCATGTGACAAAACTTGAATTTGATACAGTATAACTTTCCTGAGTCACAAAACACTCTTCCTTTGATTTTTTTCTCCCCAGCCATTTAAAAATATGAAAAGCTTTGTTAGCTTTTAGGCTATAAGAAAACAGGGAGGCCAGATTTGGTCCATGGCCTGTAGTTTGCCAACACCTACTTTAAATAGTCAACTATCTTTCATAGAAATTGAAAAATGAAAAAAGACTGTATATGTATCATTTCCAGTGCTCTTCATCCCTTTGTGTAGATCCACATTTCCATCTAGTATTGTCTTCCTTTGTCGAAAGAACTTGCTTTGATATTTCTTGTGGTGCGTAGTCTAAAATTTTCTGAGTTTTACTTTTTCCCCCAAAAGTGTCTTTATAGTCATGCATCACTTAATAATGGGGGTATGTTCTGAGAAGTAAATCCTGAGACTATTTCGTTGCTGTGTTAACATCATAGAATGTGCTTACACAAATCTAGGTGGCATAGTCTGCTACACACCATGGCTGTGTGATACAGCCTGTAGCTCCTGGGCTACAAACCTGTACAGCATGTTACTGTGCTGAATATTATAGGCAATTGTAAGGCAGTAGCGAGTATTTATGTATCTAAACACATCGAAAAATAGGAAAGGTACAGTAAAGACACAGTATAAAAGATGAAAAACAGTCCACCTACGGAGTGCATGTGCCATGAGTGGTGCTTGCAGGACTGGGAGTTGCTCTGGATGTCAGTGAATGAGTGGTGGTGAGTGAGTGTGAAGGCTATTATTCTGTAGGATTCTTTCCTGTTTTTAAAGCTTTTAATTTATTTTTTACTTCTTAGACTTTTTTGTTAAAAACTCAAGACACAAATATACACATTAGCCCAGGCCTACACGGGTCAGATCATCAAGGCATCTGGGTGATGCAGATGTCCACCCCTCACCCACATGTTAATCATGCAGTGCATGACTGTATTTCATCTTTACTTTTGGGGTATAGTTTGCTGGATATTGAATTTTAGGCACTTTTTTTGTTCAGCACTTTTAAGATGCCAGTGTATGTTCTGGCTTGTGTTGTTTCTTATGAGATGACAGTGGTCTTTCTTATTGTTGCTCCCCATATGTAATGTGGATTTTTTTTCTTCTAGCTATCTTTAAGATTTTTCTCTTGGTTGCTGGTTTTTAGCAATTTGGTTAAGATGAGTTCTGGAATGGCACACCCTGTTTTCCCACATGGGATTCTTGAGCTTCATGGATCTGTGGGTTTCCTATCAGATTTGCAAAAAAGCAAGTATTACGTCATCCAGTTGTTCCCATCTCAGTCTCTCTGCCTCTTCCTCTGGGCTGTTTATTGATTTTTCCTCCTAAGGGGTGCACATATTTTGCTCATTCTCAAGTCTAATATTTTTTAATTGCATGCTAGAACATTTTGGAAGCTCTGAAGAGTATTGAGTTTCATTATGTCAGGCAGTTAATTTACCTAATCCTTGCAAGCCTTACTTACCTTTAGACTTTATTAGGGTGAGTCTACTGTAATTTTTACTCTAGAGCTAGCACAACCCTACTCCTAGGGCAAGCCCTTTCTGGGCCATTCCTCGAGTGCCCAACTTCATGTTGGCTGGCAGGAACTCTACTGTCTTCAAGCCCTGTGCAAGCTTCAGTGGCTGCTTGGCCTCCAGAACCTGCTTTTGCCAGCCTGTCTGAGCCTTGCCTTTTACACCGACAGCTCCGTTTTCAGCCTAGAGTCTCCAGGGCACTTGCTCCCTGTGCATCACCCTGCTCTCGTGCTCTGCCCTGCAGATCCTGGACTATATCTAGTCTCTGACCTCTCGTCTCAGGGACTATCTCCTCTGGGCAGAATGTTGGGGTGATAGAGAGTTGCTTCCTTTCCCTCTAGGATCACAGCCCAGCACTGCCCATTGTCTGGAACGTGAATGCAGTGGCTAGAAAGTTTGTCCAGTTCCAGTGTTGATGGTAGAAAGACCAGTCAGGGGCTCTGCATGCCCTGCCGAGCCCACCCCCACCCCCACCCCCACTGTCGTCTAGTCAGGGACTCTGCCTGCCCTATCATGCCCACCCCCATCCCCACTGTCCTCTGGTCAGGGGCTCTGCCTGCCCCATTGCATCCACCCCCACTGTCCTCTAGCTTCACAGGTGTTGATGAAATCAAGTGCTAGAGTGATTCATGTTCCATTTTGGAGGACTTTTTTTCTCGGAAGTTTTAATAGAATGACTCAGATTCAGCTATATAAAATATGCACAGGAGCAGTACTAGCCAGCACTCCCTAAGCAGGTGTCCTCTGAGATCTGAGTGTGAGTGTCCAGACCAGTTATCCACCATACACTCCCAATTAGGAACTGTGAAGGGGGCTTTGATGAAGGGAAGAGAGAGGTAGAGGACTCTGATTCAGGGGGTGGGACCTTGATGAGGAAAAGGAGGAAAGAGGGGAAACTTCTCTATAAAACAGTTGAGAAATGAAGCGGAGGGATGTTCCCATAATGTAGAACCAAAAGACAAAAACAGGACTTGAAACATGAAAGACTATCAATCCAGAAGCCCAGCATGCATTTCACAGCAGTTCTAACAACAGAACATAGAGAAGAGGTTTGCTACCATAGAGGATTAAGAGAGCTACATATGGCAGAGTGGTCAAAACAGGAGGTAACCTGAAATCACTCTTAGTACTCTGCCTACTTCTGAACTCATACTCATTCTTGCTTTGAATTCCAGCTCTGTCTCTGTTTTTCAGTCTCCCTAATGATAAACTTAGCATAAATCACTTTATAACATTATGAAACCTTATACATTTTGGGAAATAGAAGAGGCTCAGGAAGTTGCAGAAGGTGGAATCTCTTCTGTCGTCCTCCTTGAGGTCTCAGAAGCTCACAGGTGGAGAATAGCCATATCCATGCTGCAGCCTTTCAGCTAAAGTCGGTGCCCAGTGCCCTTTTCCTTCTCTCCTGTTTCACCCATGGATGTTCTGGGAGCCCCTGGAGACTCTGGGAATGTTGGTGGTATTGTGACAGGGATAGCCATGGCCTTCTGGGTCAGCACAATGGGTTTAATACCGCTGCTACAGAGCTCCTAAGGGTCATCAGCTCATTCATATTCTAAACATTGACTTTTTTTTTTTCAAATATGTGTACAAAAAAGAATCTGTTAGGGTTTTCTCTGTTTTTTTGAGGGCTAGGGACACATAATTATAGATTAAACCGGCAGTTTAAAAAAAAAAATGATAGAACCACAAGCATTCCTGCTCCTCATTCTCTTGCTCCCTGCCAAGCCACCCCATCCACTCCTGGACCCTGCCTGGCCAGGTTCATGTGTTCTCCCAATGGTGTCAGTGAGGGCAACCCTTTGGGAGCCCCGTGTTGACATGATCCAGGCTGAGTTTTATGAGAGAGAGGCTGGAAGTATAGACAGTTTTACAGTTTTGCTCCCAGGAAAAGCAAATCTTAGTTGTATATAGAAGATTTTTACAAAGCAGTCTAATGTGTCTATGTTTTGGGAAGAACAAAAGAATAAACTTGATAATGTTATGTTTTCATTTTCCATATATAATGGTGTAGCATGAAGTAGAGTGTAAAACTAGCAAGGGTCTTTTGCTCAACTATTTATTTTCCTCTTCTGAACTCAGAGCCCAGCAAATCAAAAATTCCAGTGATAAAATCAACCTTTTCAGAATTGCCAGACTCAATTTCCTCTTCTTTTTCTTGACATGTAGACGATTATTTCATTATAATTCAGACAAACCAAATTATTATAGACATTTCTGACATGATTTCATAGTCCATGTCAGATTAAAACTTCTGGAATTATGTGATGCCCCAGAGAATGGTCTAAACTCTAAGATTCTTCAGTATAATACATTTGTTTTTTAAGAAGATCTCAGGTAATGCTTTATATCTGCCTCTGATTTTTGAAAGGAGCTCTGAGGAGTTGTAACTGTGTCTATAAGAGTGATAATTGGGACTAAAATGGATAAAGATATTGTCCAGACCGTGAAACTTATGCTTTGTTATAAGTGTTGATGTTTCTGGCACTTGTGTGCTAGCATTTTATCCTGTTTTGACAGATGGAAACAAAGGCATGTGGAGGGTCTTAAGTCCCACAATGAGTTACAGAAGGAAATTGGGACTCAGAGGAAGCTGGAAGACACTATCTATGGTTTCCCAGTGAAAACTCATTTACCTATAGTCCCATATCAGAAAATATTAGTGTTTACTATCCCTTACTATCCCTTTCTGCTTATTGCCCAATTATTTTTCAGCATCTTTCCCTGGAATTTACCACAGTTTCAGATGAAATTTCACTTAGGCAGTGAAAAATCAAATCAGCAGATCTAATTTAACTTTTATCCTCTGGCTAAATTTTATATGTGAAGTTTTTTATATTCAAGGCTCTGTATGATAGAGCTGTCAGTCCTGAATTCGAAGCCACGTGACTCAAGTTTGCACCGTGACCCTATTGTGGGATTGGTGAAGTCCTCACTTTAACAATTAGAAGCTCCAGTTCTATCATTAATTGAGAAATGCCTGTAATTAACATAGGCATTAGTCCTAGTTGGTCTAAATTATGAAGAGGGAAACTTGGTGTTTGTGCTGATCTGCACCTTGCTTTGCTGGCTGATTCTGTGTGGAGTTACGGTTTCATTGGACCTGCTGAACTATCATTATAGGCAGAAAATATTAGTGTTTAATATCCCTTTCTGTTTATTACCCAATTCTTTTCCTGCTTCTGGTGCTTTTCTTCTGGTTTGTAACCTGTAGCTAACTACCCTGTGTGGCTTTTCTCCTGGAATATTTATCTAAAAGACGATTTCTCTGTTTCATAATAAGAATGGGAATAGTAGAACATCTTCTTGGTGTTTTTGAATAAAGGACACCGTCACCCATCATGGAACTGTCTTTTATTTTCTCTGTAAAAGTTATTTAGAGTTAAAACTCTTTGGGAAGCCATCCCTCAACCTCCATGCTGTGAACAGTTTTAGATGCAAGGCAATCACTTCTACGTTTGATGGTATAAAATAAGGTATTGTAAATATTTTAGTGATTTCCCAAGAAGACAGTTGGCAATGTTCTTATCCAGTGAGTTACTAAAACCTGGTAAGTTTCATCTTTTGGCATGAGAGACTGTATTCCTTCCTGAAACGCAGTTTAGGACACCATTCTTCAGTTTACTAATTTTTAATGCAATGAAAACCTAGTCAAAGAGGATTGAATAGAAAGTGGGTGTTGGTTTTGTTTTTTTGCTTGCTTTTGTTTCTTTAACTATAGGAATACTCAGATTTTTAGGCTGAGTGGAGTGTGGTCATTGAACTCTATTCATGAGCATCTGGTTTGGCATTGAGCTAGAGATGGAGGGAGGGTTTGCTGTTAGGAGCTTCCTGCTGGGGTGGCTGGCTTGTGAGTGATCAGGACCCTAGCCAGAGTATTTTGGTGGGATGTGCAGGAAGGACGTTGTCTTCGAGGAGCTGCTCCCTGAGCTGAGACATAAAGGGAAAGTGGGAATCAACCAAGTGAAGGCCAAGGAAGGTGGGCCTCCACAGAAGAGGGGAGGGTGGGAAAAGAGAGTTCTAGGACCCAAGGAGTAACATGTCCAGACATGGAGACAAGAGAAGGCACAGTGAGCATGCAGACCCTGAGGCTGTTCAGCATGGCTGGACATGGCATGTGAGCAGAGCCTTCATCTTCGTGGGTACAGTCCAGCACCAGCACCCCGGAACTGCAGAGTCTAGCCAGGCACTACTGACAGGGGCCCTTGCGGGATGGGGGCTGACTTGTGCTTTCACACAGCCTGCGACATCCCAGAACTACAGAGCCTAGCCAGGCACTGACAGTGTCTCGGGGTCGGGCGAGGGCTGACCTGTGCTTTTGCACAGCCTGTGACACTCTGGAACTCTGGAGCCTAGCCAGGCCCCGACGGAGGGAGGGCTGACCTGCACTTTCACACAGCTTACGATACCCCAGAACTCCAGAGCCTAGCCAGGTACTGACAGGGGCTGGAGGAGGCGAGGACCTGACATGCATTTTCACACAGCCTGCGACCTCTGGGAGGTTCCACTGCAGGCTGCCTGTGAGAGCTGCTGTATAGGGGATACTATGGAGGCAGCGAGGTCACGGACCTCAGGTCTGCACTTGTGTGGGGACCCTAACCAGGGAGCAACCTGGTCAGGTTTTTATTTAATTTAATTTAATTTATTTATTTATTTAGAGTCAGAGTCTCACTCTTGTCACCCAGACTGGAGCACAGTGGCATGCTCATGGCTGCCCAAGCATCAACCTACTGTGTTCTGGCAATCCTTCTGCCTCAGCCTTCCAAGTAGCCAGAACTACAGGCACGCACTACCAAGCCTGTCTAATTTTTTATGTATTTATTGTAGATACGAGGTCTTGCCAAGTTGCCCGAGCTGGTCTTGAACCCGCAGGCTCAAAGAGTCCACTCGCCTCGGCCTCCCAAAGTGCTGGGAATACAGGCTAAGCCACCAAGCCCAGTCAGGTTTTTACTTTAAATCAAACAATCCCAAAAGCACTTCCTAAGTAAGAAAAAACAAAAAGCCTCCATTTATGGTGAGGAATGTTTTGGATGGGGCGAGACTGAAGACGGGCCATGACTGGCAAAAGACAGCCATGCCCGAGCTCAGACCATGCCAGGTGAGACCAGGCTGGGTAAGGGGCAGAGAGAACCCTTCACAAACCTGGGCACTTCTTTGGGGTGCAGGTGAGGGAGGCACAGCCAGCCACACTGTGGTTTGGATGTTGGGAAACTGGAGGTTCCATCACTGAGGCAGGGAGTGTGATGGGAACAGGCATCTGCAGGGAAGATGGTGGATTCCCCCAGTAGGTGGAGTGGAATCCTGGAGGGAAGATGGTGGGTCCAGCCTCAGTGTGCTGCATCCTGGGCACCTCAGCCAAAGGGTCTACAGTGAGTGGGAGAAGTTCTAGAGAGAGGCAAGCCCAGTACAGTCCCAGGTCTCCCACCTACTAGACACACAATTATGTTCCGCCTCTCCCAGCCTTTTGGTCCTTTTTTCATCTGCAGAGCTGTGGCTTGTGGCTTGGATGGGGAACAGCAGTGGCTGTGCCCTGGCAGGGTGGACCTGGAGAAAGACCAGCCTGGGGATGGGGAGGAAGGAAGAGACGAGGTATGGAGGAGTGCCTGATACAGGCACTTTTCGCTGGCCTGAGCGCTGTCTTGGTGGAGAGGTGTGGGCACAAGCCAAGTACAGGGAGCGCCCTCAAGGCAGTTCTGAAGGCAGGAAGGCAGCAGAGCCAGGTGGCTCCAGGAGGGTGGAATCCAGGGGTCCTGTGGACTAGGAGGGAAAGCGGGCATGGAAAAAGGCGGCAGGCCAGGCAGGTACCGCAGAGAACACAGAGGCTCCTGTGCTTGCTGACTTCAAGATGGGACATGAGGACACTGAGTAAGAGAGCCTCCTCTCGCATGAACTCTGCTGAGCAAGGTAAAAGAATTGGTCTTCTCAGAGCAATTATTAATCCAACATGCAGAGATGCCTTTGTTCTAAGTTATTTCTTGTAGCTTTTCAAATAATCTAATGTAGTAATAGTTTTGATAGTTGCTTAAAACAGTGAGTTCAAGACCAGGAAGCATTAAGTGCTTTCTGGACCAGTGTGAGATTGGGAGGATGGGAAGAAGGACATTGTGAAGGTCATCAAAGTGGTAAACTCTGTGTTCCCATTTCATTGTTTACTGACCCAGATTATCCTGAGGTTTTTGTCAGTTCCAGAGAAATGCATGGATTTTCCTCAGATTGGAGGATAGGAAGCCAATTGTAGGGGACTAGGGTTTGAGAACTCACAGTGCTTAAGGACTTTGAGTTGGCCCGCCTGGGCAGAGCTGGGACTGCAACACTGTGAGCCTGGGGACACATGCTCTTGCACATCTACTGACCCTGCTGTTTTTATTCAGATGGTGCCAGCACCTGCCCAGCTGTCAAGGAGTGGTTTGTATACCCTGGGAACCCGCTGAGGCACCCGGACCTCGTCAGGCCTCTGCCGATGACTGTGCCAGGTACAGACAGTCTTTAAATAAACTAACATTTTTATTATGCAATAAAAGTCCAAGAGTGGGTCAATTATGGAAGCATCTTTTACCAGAACCACGCAAATACTAGTTTTTATTTGAACCTTGGACCCAGGATGACTGTACCCATCTTATAAAGCCCTAAACTAACAGAAGGACAACACTCACAGCTTCACCGTGGACCAGTCTGCTATGTTGCTCTGCCTCTCTTCTCTGCCATCCTGCTCAGGGTCCACAGCAGTAGGGAGAAGAGAGATGGTAGGGTGGTCATGCCAGGGCCAATGCAGCTGCAACCCCAGGGCCCGACACCTACTGTCACTCAGACATCCACAGAGTTCAGCAGGACAGGTCCTTTTGTGTGGGGAATAGGTTCTCCATGCTGTGCTTCAAGCAACTCTAGTCTCTGCCACTACTGAATGTGTGTTTTGAGGAGTCCTGGAACTGGAAAGGGAAGATTAATGGGGGTTATTTTAACAGGAAAAATAAGTTTTATTTTCATGGCAATATCTTAAAACATAGGTGAGAAGGGAAACTAAAGGCCACTTAAAAATTAACTGAAGTGAATACACAAAACAGCCCTTCTTCCTATGGGATCTTTCTTAGTATCTGAAGAAAAGTGAAGAATTGACAACCACTGTGTCATGTTCCACACACAGCTAAAGAGGAGGAGGATGGCCCTTAGAGTTTATTTTTAGTGGCCCTTTTCATTGTTTCAGAAAACAAATTTTTCTAAAGTTTTGATATTCCATTTTCATGTGTGTTAAATTCTCTGGTGTCACTATTCTTTTCCATCACATGAGCCTGTAATTTACCAAATATGGATCTGCACACACAAATGGCTTTTTAAAAAATAACTGGAATTGCATTGTGAGAGAAGTTGAGAAAAGTTATTATTGGGAATGCTTCCTTATTCTGTTAATTAATAATAGATTCAAACCTAAAAACTACTTATCACAAAAAAAAAACTTGAAATGCATTGGCATTTGTTTTTACAGCAAGAAGTATTTTTAAAGGATAGTCAGGATACTCTTTCAAAAATGTCATATGTGTAATTTTCATCTTAGAGTATCTTTCTAAAAACAATATGGAAAAGGATTATTACAGCTCTCTTCAGTGTTTGAATTAAAGATAATATTTGGTTATTCATCATTATGTCAAGATTTAGGTTTTAAGGTCACTCTATGAAGCAGGAAGCAGACCTCAACAGACAGCATCTATGCTGGTGCCCTGGACTTGGATTTCCATCCACCAGAACCTGGAGAGATAGAGTTCTGTGATAAGCTACCCAGTGTCTGGTGCTTTGCTAGAGTAGCCCAGGGGGCCCAATACACTGATCTGACTCGCTCAGGGAGCTCATGTGTTCACATATATATTCCTGTCTGTTTCCCATCTGTGTGTGTGTGTACCTGCATGAGATATATATACTACGTTTCACTTATTTTACTATGTGTCACGACAGATGATGTTTCTGAGAGCACACAAAGGGTACACCTTGGAGTTTAGCTTCTGTTCCCCAGGCACAGCCAGTGAAGGACCTCAAGCTGTGCGTGTTTGCTTACTGCCAGCCACAGCCCTGCTCTCGTGCCTCTCATTTTCCTGACATGTTCCATTCTGTGGGAGTACGTCTTGGGCCAGACCACAGGCAAGCATTTGGAAGAGCCTTTTCTGTCTCCAGACTGGGGTTTCTTCAAAGTGCACTGACTTTTTTTTTTTTTTCTCTTCTCAGTGTCTTTTTAGTCATGAGCATATCCTTATTTTAGAAACCTAGGAAAGCTAACTGCATACATCTTATTGGTAACTTGTCTATCTCGAATGACCTTTTTTTAGTGTTGTTCAGCAATCAATAAGCTTAATATTTCTTGACTGTATATGTTCGACTTATCAGAATTACAGGACATCTTGGAAGACTGTTTTACAAAATGAAATGAGAAGTCATATATTTCATGAAAAAGGAGCTATATTTGATTCATTCTATCATTTGCTATCAAATTATTGTAGTAGTTTTATTTCACCCCCTCTTATATATGCTGTTGAAGGTTTTTATCTGATACTTGAAGCATAGAGGTCAAGAAGATCTTGATAAGTCTTGGAGGTTTCTATGAATGGGAAAAGAAGGCTTTCTGTATGTGTGTGTGGTGAAGGTATGTGTGCATGGTTGCTCATCTCTAGAGCTACCTGCCCTGACCATCACAGACCAAGTTAAATGGGTTAACTCTCAGTAGTGGTTTTTCTCCCATTTGTAAAAATAGCGTGCTTTGTCAGATGTGTTACAGATTCTCATTAGAATCATAAGACAAAGGTTAAATTTTACATTGAATGCTTTTTATAGCCACATTCACTGTTGAATATATTAGACAGAAGTAGTGTGATGATGTCATTCTGCAAGCATGAAATTAGACAACTTATTCAAATAAGTATAGAGTTTAATGTATTGAGATATTAATGCATTCTCCTTTGTTTATATCTGAATGAGTTTTTTTGCTTATTATAGAATATTGAAGTTTATTCATCTAGAGTAAAGTTTCACTTTTCATGTGAGTAGTCAGGATTTTATATTTTTGTTTTGTATTTGTTCTTTTGGCCAGGAATGTGCTTTCAACAGAGAATGCTAATAAATATTTCTTTAAATTGAGTACCACATGTTCTCACTTATAAATGAACCTTGAACAATTACCATAATACTGTAAGAAAGGTATAGGCAGTAGTTGGAAACTACCGGGATGGGGGGTGGTGAGGGGTGGGATTGGCATTAGTGGGAAACTGTGGGGGGGCACCCCTCATCAACAAGAGTATCTGCATAATGAACATTTGTATATCTAACCCTGAATTGTACCCCACATCTTCGAAATAAAAAATTTTTAAAAAGAAAAAAATACTTCTTTAAACTGAACTTGTGAGTTAAAATTTTCACAAGTAAATTTGAGATACAAGATATAAATGCAGATTAATTCCAGAAGTGTCACTTTTCACATCCTGAGAATAGACACAAACCAGCCCATTGTATGGTTTTTTCCCATCCTAGGAATATGCAAGGAAAATAACCTTAAGATGACTCAAAAACCTACCTATTAAAATACTTATTTCCATATAAAAAGCACATGTAAGTGCCATGGCTTAGGATCTACTATGCCTTTATTCACTTGCTTGTGTTTATAGCTGTGAGAACAAGTGGGGCAATGAGGCTTGTCTATAGCTCTCACCGGAGCTTAGGTCCTCACATATCTCTCAAGGTGGTCTTCAGAGTTGCCAGTCATAGAAATGACCTCCTCACCTATGGCCATACCATCCTGAATGTGCCCGAACTTGTCTGATCTCAGAAACTAAGTAGGGTCGGTATGAGAGAAATGGCCTTCTTTGCCCACTTTGCATGGCCCTCAGGGCCTCAGTCCCCCTGAAAAGCCCCTTGGCTGTCCTGTCCATCTCTTCACACAAGAACTCCATTATGTACTTAGGTTTTTGAAGCAAATGCATTTTGTATGTGGTACTGGTGGGTGACCTAAAGACCAGATTGCTTGTTTAGGTCTCTAGCTTATTGTTGGAAACATCTCAGCTGCCCATAGGGCTCTGGTGAAATGTAAAGGTCACCTTTGACCTTTGTTGGTAGAGTCTTATCTTTTCTCACAACCTAGATGAGTGGGTGAGTATGGGTAGTACTCCTCTGAGCTGATCTGCCTCCCATTTCTGATCCAAATATATTTCTTTGAAACTGGAATTACTAACAATTTCCTTTGTATTTGGTAGTCTCAGCCATCATATGTTATCACACAGGGGTTAACCATTTTTCTTACAGTAAGTTTACTACTAGAAGAGAAGTAATCTAAATAGTCCTTCAAAACAATTTATACCCTTCCCTGGGTAAGGTAATGACTGGAAATCTGTCAACTGAGAGGCAAATGTCTGTATGGACAGGAGGAATTGGCATTTTACTGCAATTTAGAAAAAGAAGTAACCTTGTAATTAAGGCCTTTTTGTAGAGTGATCAGAGAACTTCCACATGTCAGGAGATGTTCTACTTGTAGCATCAAATGACAGTAATCTTGGAATATGTTGTCTTAGAGACAAATACCTGCAAGTTCTAGAGAAAGCTATGGAGAGCTTCTACCTCCTAAATTAATATGCACATAGGCATCCAGTAAATATTTCTTGACAAAACAAATTACTGATTGAATTTAGGATTAAAATTCTTTAATGTTACAGAGATTTACAAGGGCATTTTTTTTCACTTTGGTGGTTTTCTATAATCTAATATCAGTATTACATCAGTAGACTTCCTCAAGAACCAGTTTCTTTTCTTTTTCTTTTTTGAGTCAGGGTCTTACTCTGTTACCCAGGTTGGAGTGCAGTGGCATGATCACAGCTCACCACAGCCTCCACTTCATGGGCTCAAGAGATCCTCTCACCTCCACCTCCCAAGTAGTTGGGACTCCAGGCATGCATCACCACACCCAGCTAAGTTTTTAATTTTTTTAGTAGGGATACGGTCTCACTATGTTGCCCAGGCTAATCTTGAACTCCTGGACCTAAGCAGTCCTCTCACCTCTGCCTCCCAAAGTGCTGGGATTACATGTGTGAGCCTCTGCACCCAGCTAAGAACCAATTTCTTTATTATTATTGGTTATTCTTTTTTTATCTGTGTAAATGGTTTCTCAGCCTTTTTGTCGAAGGGTGTTGAGTGGTATTCAAACTTTGGCCTGCATGTTAAAACACAGATTGCTGGGCCCTACTCCTAGAATTTCTAATTGAGAACATCTAGGGTAAGGCCTGGCTTGTGAATGTCTAATGAATGATTGATCGAATGCTTGGATAGATGGTAGGAGGCAGGAATGCAGGAAGGGTTTTAGCACATACCCATTGTGCCTTTTTTCAGTCCCAGAAGAAGTATCCTTCATCCAGCAAAACCCAGGCCTATGTTCCTATTTTCTCTTCAATGAAAACCCCATAGTACCCTTCCCCAGTTCACTTGTTACTTTTTTTGACCTGCAGAACCCCTCTAATACAACCTTTGCACTCTTGTGTTATAAATGTTTGCTCAACCTTCTCCTGGAAACTCTTCATCTTTCCAGTGGAGCCCTCAGGAACCACAGAGTACCTAGAATTATAGGCACCAGTGCACATGGGTGGGGTGAGAGGCTTCTTCAGTTCTCAGCCTTCATAGAAACTTTTATGACAATGTAGTTAGAAGAAAAGTTGTAAACAGTGGACTGGTTTTATGTTTCCTTCCCTGTTATCTTTTATTAGACAGATACTACAAAATCTCTGACTTGCATATTTAAGTCCATCTCATGGAGTTTTCAACCTGTAGGGAATGAATAACAGGGGCCATGAATAAGTACTGTTACTAATTGTTCATTTAGAAAATTTCTCATTTGTCACTTCCACTAGACAGGCATCACTTAATGACAGTGAAAACTGTGTCGCTAGGTGACTTTGTTGTTGTGGGAATATTATAGAGTATGCTTACACAAAGTTAGGTGGTGTAGCCTCTACATACCTGGGCTGTGTGGTCTGGCCTGTTGCTCCTAGCCTTCAAACCTGTGCAGCATGTTGCTGTACTGAATACTATAGGCAACCGGAACACAATGGTGAGTATTTATGTGTCTAAACATATCTAAACATAGAAAAGGTAATGTGTTGTGCTATGATGTTGCAATGGCTATGACAGCCACTAGGCAGTAGGAACTTCTCAGCTCTGTTGTAATCTTATGGCATCACAGTCACAAATGTGGTTGGTCAGTGACCAAAACATCCTTTTGTGGCACATGGCTATACTTGGTTCTACTAAATATATTTCATGAATCTTCATTTTTTGGTATTAAACTTGTATTGTAAGCAATGAAACCCAAGGCAAATCTTTCCACTGTCCACCGCTGTGTACTCTGATAGAAACATGCCCTCTTGGCTGTGCTCATTGCTCATAAATGTTTTATATACATTTGAGAAAGGACTAGAAGCTTATATTTCAAAACGTCATATCTGGGTGATAGGATTATAGATTATTTTTGTTTTCTTTATGCTTTTCTCTTAAAAAAATTTTTTTTACAAATGTGGTGCATAAACACAATGGAATATTATGCAACCATAAAGAACTACAAACTTATGGACTTCCCAGCAACTTGGATGTATTTACAGTCTATAACACTCAGTGATCTATCTCAAAAACAAAGAGCTGAGTACCACATGTTCTCACTCATAAGTGAACCCTGAACATTTGCCATAATACTATAAGAAAGGGATTGGCAGTAGCTGAAAACTGCTAGGGAGTGGGAGAAGCACCTAACATCAATAAGGGTATCTGACTTCAAACCAGGCAAAGTGGAGACCAAAGGGAGGCCCAAACTTTACCTGTATGATGACCACTTGTATACCTAATCCTGAATTATACCCCACATCTTTAAAATTTTAAAAATAAATAAAAAGAAAGTAGATCATATACTTCTATGCCACTAATCTGTATAGCTTGAAAAATAAAAAAATACATATCGTGTCAAAATAAAAAAATTTTTTTTTTTACATCTGACTTTTGTAGTCAGAAAAAACGTTTTTCAAAAACATTATCTGAAATAACTTTGGTAACAGAAGATTCATTATTGACCTTAGATCAGAGGTTGGCAGAGCTTCTCTGTAAAGGTAGCATAGTAAATAAATATATCAGGCTTTGAGGACCAAATGGTCTCTGTTACTCTGTCTTTAAAGTGTAGAAGGAGTTACAGGCAACACATATAAACACAGACTTGGCAGTCTTCAACAAAACTTTACTTGTGAACGCTGAATTTGAAACTTCACATGATTTTCTCGTAACATGAATTATTATTTTTCTTCTGATTTTTTTCAACCATTTAAAAATGTGAAAATCCTTCTTGGCTCACTATATAAAAACAGGCAACGAGTTGGGTGGGACCCCAGGCTGCAGTCACTGCCTTGGTTGATTATCTTCCTGAAAGTGTTTCTGAGAAGTCATTGCTAACCCCTGTGAATATCTTGGAATTCTCTATCTTAAGTTCTTGTGCCATAGATTGTTTGTTTGTTTGTTTTTGCCAATTATGTTTAGTGTTTTGTTTCTCTTAAGAGAACATTTTTTTTCCTCTCCAGAATAAATAATGAAGTTTTTTTTGGTGGTGGGAACACTTAAGCCATTTCAAAAATGCAAGTGACTTTTGTTGAATTGTTTCATTTCTTTGAGTGTGAAATGCAACACACTGAGAATAGTAAATGACATTGTGGGAAACATAAGAAAAGAAAGAGAGGTTCCTTTTTTGGGTCATTTGATGCCGTTTGGTTAGTGGGTTTTGTTTCCTTAGTAAACATGAGAGACATTTAGATCCCAGCCAGCCCTGGGCTTTTGGCATCTATTTTATAGCCAAGTGGCCCTAATAGAAAGTCACAGCTGCTGAGAATGGGGAGACGTGTTACCTGTCACATATTAATGTGCCAGGCCCTAGAAGTGGCACCTTGCTGTTTGTCGAGGTGCAGAGGCAGAGCTGCCCCTATATGTGTCTTCATCCAGATTCCCTGTGGTTTGTTGTTGCTTAAGTAAACGAGTAAGGGTTTTTCTTTTGATTTTAACAATTTAAACAGATTTGTAAAGTATAGGAATGAACCACTGAAAATTACATGTTAGGAAGTTCTGTTTAATAGTTTTAGGGAAGTGCTTTCCAAAGCCTGAGGTCCGCAGGCACCCTGCATCCAAGCCTTGTGAGTTATGAACATGCAGACTTCTGGCACCCACACCTGTCAAGTCAGAGTTTTTGCATCTAGATCCTAGGAAGGTGCGTTTTGTTTTGTTTTGTTTTGTTTTTACAGTCCCTGCAGGTGATTCTTTTGCACATGAAAGCTTGAAAACCATTAATTTAGGAGAGTAAGGGAGCAAACTAAAGAAGTAGATTGATGATGTGTCCACCATGACTGTGATACCTCAGGATGGTGGTTATCTTTGAGACATTGCATGTAAAATACACTCTGTAAAGCATTCTTAACAATATGGAGTACAACATGGATGGGAACAAAAGCCCCTAGTTTCCTTCACTTAGCCATTAGGAAAAAGAGGGAATGTTTTAAAATGAAATGTACATATATGCTGGCCATTCAGGTTTGGGTTAAAAAAAAAAAAAAAAACTTGGAAGCTCTGACCCTGCATTTACTTTCTAGCTTTGAAGAAAGCTTTAAAGAAGCTTTAAAGTCCAAATATATTAGGAGGGGAAGAAATTAATTTCCTTTTATTATATTTCTCAGAGAAGCATATTATAACTTGCTACTGCAAAGAACAATGGTAAATGGACTTTTGTTGTTACCTAGGAGGAACGCCTAGTTTGAAAATGTTATGGCTGAACCCAGAGCCAGAAGTACAGGCCCGACGCTTAGACACACTCCTAGCCTGTTTCAACCTTTCCTCCTCAAGAGAAGAGCTGCAGTCTGTAGAAAGCCCGTTTAGAGCTTTATGCTGCCTCTTGATCTACCTCTTTGTCCAGGTAATGTCGAGCTTTTCATTCTGGTCACTTCAGTCCGCCCTTTACTGCCTGAGATGCTGTGCTGTGGGATTTTGCCGTGGGCTGGTGCCTGGATCTTTTTTTCCCCATGTCTGTTCCATAGAACATTAGTCCTTGAATACGCTGTAAAAATAAATAGAAGGTTCTATGAAGAAATATGTTTGAGAATCCTGACTGCTTTATTAGACTTAGAGATTGTAATGCACATGAGTATCCAAGGCTTGGGAAATTTTGCCGGTGAAGAAACCTGCTTTAGCTTGGATTAAACTTTCTCAAGCTTTGTGGACCATCCTTGTATTCTTGTTTGGGTGGGTGTTGCTGTTTCTGGGGTTTAGTGTAATGGTGGTAAAGGACCTGGCTAGAGGCCTGCTTGCTCCCCCAATAGCTTTGTGCCTCTGGGCAGATTACTTCAACTCTCCTAAGTCAAGAGCATTCCTCCCCAAAACAGATGTTTATTGAGCACTTACTTTCATTTTCTAATTTGAAACTGAGATAATAATAGCTGCCTCCTGGGGTTACTGGGGCCGTCTCATTCTAGAAAACATGAAAGTGTTTTTGCCAAAGTGCTTGATTAAAATGTCTGCTAATATTACAGTTTTATCTTCATCATCACAGTGTGCTCCCAGCCTGCAGAAGCCTGGCCTGTAGGCCACAGCTGTACGCTAGGAATCACAGTGCTAGGTCCTTCATCTAAGGATCACAAACACAGCAGACTATTTCTTCTTCATCAGTTTTACACATGAAAATCATAAAAGCCAATTAAAAAATTCTGCTTTTTAATAGTTTTCTACAAACATGATAATGCTTGGACACCTTAATAAAAAGAAGGGCTAAGAATACTTCCTACTCCTCTTTCTCTGCATATCTCCTCCCTAGCTCTGTGATTTAAGTTGATTTTTGTGTCACTGTTGACAGAGCGTCTGTTCTTCAGCCCTTTCTCATAAACTATCTTGACCCCTTCAAATCGGCTTCTCAGCCCCTCTGATCTCCCTCTGTGATAGGTGTGCTTTGATATAGCCATTACATTTTCATTTGCTTGGAATAGAAAGTTTTGTAATTCTGTTTTTCAGACTTGCATTTACTTTGCAAATTATTGATTTACTCATTGTAGAGTTATATTCCAAGGGAACCTTATACTGATTTTTCCTTTCTAAATGTCCTCGGCTCTGCACATTCTATAGCTTGCTCTACAGTTTGCATTTTGTAAAAGCATGGTATGGCCAAGTAGCTCTTAGAGATTGTCTTGCTTTGTTGTTGCTTTCACATGCACCAGCATACACTTTCATTTTTTCATCACTGTTTTGAGTAGAATCTTCTTTATTTGTGCAATACTTAGTATAAATTATTATAAGATGATCCGAACTATATTTAACTGTAAAAACACATTTCTTTTGATGCATGCATCTGTTATCAGCTGATACTTTCTATTCACTGCATATGAATCTGCAGGTGTCTCTGGTTGAGCTGAGCCACAGTGGAAGCCAGTAAGCCAGTTAGCCAAGTTTTCTCACCCAGGAAGATGGGAGGACTCTGCCCTCAGCACTGCATGTGCATAGCGATGTGGATGCTATCCTGTCAGATCCCAGGAGAGGCATGCTGGTTGCTTTTCCAACAGTAGCAATGGTTGTTGTGGCCTTTCAAGACAACCTTGCTCTCTCATTAACTGTGCAAGTGATTGTCAGTTACTAAAATCCACTTCAAACATAAAAAGTCCAAATCCCAGAGCAGTAGCTTTGCATCCATATTTATATAAACCTGAAGCAAGACAAGCACCTAGAGGACAATATTCTCTTTACCTTTTTTCTATTAATAATGACCTTTTTAGTAAAATTTCCTCAGTGTAAATCAGCATGAGTAAACTTGGGGGCTTGGCTTTAAAGGGGGTGTTTAAATTGGAACTTTTTAAAACTAGAAAACAACCAATCAGTGGTATTCTTTAGATTAAGAAGGTACTGTATTACCATTCACTGGGATATTTATACTCTCTGTTAATAAAACTAAAATGATACAGTTATTAAAATATCAGTTTTATATAGTGAAACCTTAATTGGATGTTTTGATGTACAAGCTGTAATAAAATAGCTACTGTTCAGTGTACAAAAATCACAGAGAAACTAAATACAGTCATTTCTTGGTATGTGCAGAGGATTGGTTCTGAAGCTCTGAGTATACCAAAATCCATGCATACTCAAGTCCTGTAGTCAGCCCTGTGGAACCCATATATTTGAAGTCAGTTCTCCGTATATTCAGGTTTCACATCTCATGATTGCTGTATTTTCCATCTACATTTGGCTGAAAAAAATCCGCATATAGGAGGACCTGCGCTTTTCAAACCTAGCTTGTTCAAGGGTCAGCTGCACTCATTTGGTCTGGCCTCCAAGTCAACAACAATCTTTTCTTAAAGACTTATCTCAGAAAATCCTCTGGAGGGTTAAGTTTACATCACAAAAATGGTGTGTATTTCATATAATCTGCATGGAGCCAACACTTTATAATAATGTACACATTGTAATGTATCCTACTACTTAATGCTATTCATTATGTACAATTCCAAAAAATTGGATGTGACTAAGAGTCTTTGGCAACCTCTGATATGATCTAGATTTGCTAAGTACAAAAATGGTGGTAGAGTGTGAAATTGATTACCTATGAAACATAACATATAAAATAGTTATTCTTTTCTTATAGGTTGGTATTTTAGGATCCGCCTTCTTTAAGTTACTCATGGCAAAAAATAGAATTATATACCAGAAACCTCAGTCTAGACAGAGAAAGGTTTGGGGTTTGTGGACCTTAACAAATATATTCTGTGCTTACTCTTGCCTCTGAGATGAAGATCTTTTTTCTTGATCATGAGCACTATGCATTTTCAGATTTTTTTCCCTGAAATAATTAGAATTTCTGTCATTCATACAAAAGTGAAAACTGGAGTAAAATGGACTAGAATAGAGACAGGGTCTGTGAGAATGTCAGCAGGCCTCAGCATGGTTGGCATCTTCTGCCAGGAAGATGCGTGCTGGGTGCTTGGCATCATCTTCCATGGTAAGAGTGAGCAGAAGGCCCTACTGTACAGTCTTCTGGCTTATGGTGGGGCCATTTTTATCGAGAATATGCTTATTACCCATTTTTATTATTCAGAAGAATCACCAACATTGTAACTGATGGGTTTGTTACTGTTTTCTGCTTCTTTTCCCTAAGCCTTTACTTGCCACAGAGTGTGCTCTTCTGTGAACAGAAGTTCTCATAGTACTGTGATAGGAGTGAGATTATTCTGCAAGCAGGTGCCTTGCTATTGTTATCTGGGTAGCAGCATCTGGTGGCCAGGCAAGGAAAGCCTGTGAGGCGGGCAAGGGTATGGCCCATCTGCCGTCCATGGTGACTGACCTGTGTCTCTTCGCTCCTCAGGCCCCTCCTCATCTCCACAGTCTACTGAGACCCAGCAACTCCCAGCCTGTCTCTGTCTTTCTGAGTTTCTTCATCTCTTCTTGTGTCTCACACACTTTGATTCCACACAGGACCGAAGGGGGCTTATATGTTGGGATTTTACTTTGCAGTGGGATCTAAGGACACAAGTGTCATCTGTCACCTGGGTTGTTGAAGGGGATGTTCACCTCAACACTGACCACCCCACCTCAGCCTAGCTGTGGGTGCTTCCTGTCCAGAAACCCTTAAATTGTTCACTCTGCAATGTGTGCCCCAAATGATCACCTAAGTGTATTGCTGTAAGACTTGGACTTGTATTTCCAGTCATTCTGGAGATTTTCACCATACTAGAGGTCCAGGTTCACCTGTCCAACTTGGCCTATGAGTTGTGTGTGTAGCCATGGACACTGGAAAGAGCTTATAGCCAGGTCCGAGGATGGCAAGAGTAGAGACTGTGCTTTTCCCACCCACAAGTTGTCTGCTGCCCACAACATGATGTGCCATGCATGTCTGTGTGTGCCTGTGTGTATGCCCATACAGCACACCCGTATTTAGGAACTGAGATGAGTCTGCAAGAAGTGTTTAATTGTTTCCTGTAGCCTAACCCTGGCCTTTCTCTGTCCCTTTCAGGTAGACACTCTTTGCCTGGAGGATCTGCACGCGTTTATTGCACAAGCTTTGTGCCTCCAAGGAAAATCAACTGCTCAGCTTATAAACTTACAGGTATAGACATAACTGAACTTATGGGTTGTCACAGCCTTGAAGACAGTGTGCTGATAAGAGGGTCAGTGTTCATCCCAACTTTTTTCTCCAGTTATAGTTGGTGTTTTACCGAACAGATCAGGAAGGATCTTAGTCGAGATCTTTTCATGATTAACTGGTTTGTCTTCGTCTCTTAAACAACTCTGGGATAAGCAACCAGATTGGATACTAGCAAGTACTGCCTCAGTTCCAGTTTTGAGAAACACGTAGTTCTCTATACTGTCTTGATAGTGTCATAATTGGAAGAGGATGGCTTATATGGTCTTTTGTAAACCTTGTTAGCTTCTGGTGTTGTTGGTATTGTTGCTGAGATGACAGGAATCTGCTGTTTGTTGATTCTGAGGATAGGCCTGTCAGCTGAAGACTGCACTCGTTTTGTCTAAGTTGAGGGTATGTCCTCGGGGTGCAAGTTGTGTATTTGCCAGTATTCCTGCTCATATCTGTAACTTTGTGTATGCTTTTAGTGTATAGTTCTAGAGAACATGCCTGTGTAGAGTACTTTGAATAGAATGTGTGATCCTTAATACGTGGTTTATACAGCTCTGTGAAAATATACACACATACATAGAGGCATAGGTGGGATTTAAGTTAGCATCTCTTCACAGTAAGGAAGTAAAGTAAATTAAGCCATAGACTGAATTACTCAGTGGACAAGTAACTCCTGACATCTGCCTTTCTAAATAACTGGAGATAGGAGGTTGAGTCCCTCGGGGCAGAGGAGCAGCATAAGCTCTAAAGCTCAGGCACCCTCATTGCTCCCCTTTATTGGTGTCATGGGGCGCATGCTCCTGTGAGCACTTGCAGTTACCAGTCACTTATGTTCCCATTGCTGCTCTACTGTCCATAGCTGGTGCCCTTGTGGGCCGGGAGTCTGGAGTCTGCACTTGGGAGCTTTCCATCTGGGCCTGTCACGTGCTGTCCAGGAATGTGAAAAGGGGTGAAAGTGTCCACCTTACTCTCCTCAGCATCTTGTAAGAATCTAATACTCGCCCAAGTGAAGTCCTCTGTAGAACACAAGCACTGTGATGTCACTATTCTCCCGCCAAGCAAAGTAGAGCATACACCATGTGTCCTCCTACAGACCTGGCATCCATCCTCAGATAGTCTTTTGCTCTTATCTCATGGTGCAACGATGACTTTAAATGAGGTCTTTCTCTTTTGGGGGGGGAGTATTAAAAGGAGAAGAAATATGAGTTGATAAAAGAGAAAATTCTATTATAAAGCTCTAGCCATGCCACATTAGAAAGTGATCTGCTGTGAGCATTGTGTTCATTCTGTGAAGACTGTTTCAGATCTTGTGTGTGGCTATGGCACACTGCCATTGTTGCTGGAGTTGGTGGTGCATGTAGCAGTCACACCCACACAGAGTACACTGGGGTATTCAGACAGGAGTTTTTGTTAGCGTTGTAGCAGTTAATGATAATCACTGTCATCAGAACTTTAATAATTTAAGTTGTAAAGATTCCAGGACTAATTTGGAAGTTCATCATGGGTCCACTTTCTCCTCCCTGTAGACTCACAGTGCTGCCTCGCCCTGGGCCTCTGATCACTGCTGTGTCCCAGTCCCTCACACCCTGCTAGGGAGTTTGCTGTGTGAATTATCCTTCTAGTTCTGTCTCTATCTTCATCTTTATCTTATCTCTTTAACTTCATATTTTCTACTGACTCTGGCCCCTTGCTGAAAAACTCAGGTGCTTCTCATCTGGAAAAAAACTTGTATAGTAAAGTGTCAACTCACCTATTTCCCTCTCTAGCCCTCAGAGTCACACTTGATGACACGGCTACATAGTGATGCTGTGCACTTCACTGCTCTCGCTCAGTCACTGATAGTGAGACTTCTGCCCACCCTTCATCGCATGAAATTACTGAAGCAAAGGTGAAAAAATGCCCAACTGCCATCTCCAATGGGCACCCAAGTCTCCTGCCCTGTCTCTGACCTCTCCTTCCTTGAGCCCGTGGTGTTTCTTTTATTTATCTTTGTTAAGCAGCACCTTTCATGTGTGGGCCTTACTCTAAATATGCATGCTGAGGCCCCACCTCAAACAGTCCTACTTAGGCAGGTCTGGAGTGTGCCCCGAGCAGTTGTTCAATGGGGACCAGAATCCCACTTAGGATTGTCCCTGTGTCCTTGCTCTCCCAGACTGAGACTCTTTGAGGGAAGGGACAGTGTTCTTGTGCCTCTTTATTTTCTAGTACCCGGTACCTGCCAACACTGATTAAATTGATACCTGTGATTTAGTATGCATGAGCACTTGCTGAGATGGGCAGAATCCATCTGACTTGGCAAGGCCTTGGTACAGACATAGAGCCAGGCATTTGGATGAAGCCCTACCTCTGCAGAACTCCCTTGGACGCCTCTCTCTGGAGTTCCCACAATGCCAGTGTGAAGAGCTGACAGGACTTGTGATGGGTCCTGAGACAAGGGTTTAGCGCTCTTCAGAGGCAGGTTCTGCAGAAATGCAGATGTCACCCTTCCTTCCTCCCCAGGATCAGCATCTGCAGATAACTTAACTGCTCTTGCGTGGAAATGCTACGAGCTTGCAGCCTCTGGTGGTCAGACCTATGGTTGGGGAAGCCAAAAGCCACTTTGCACATATGGGTGTGGATGACTGTGGAATGATTTTGAGATTCACTTGATTGGCTCCTGGGCTGAAGAGCAAAGCCAGGGTTCTGGATTTTACAGCCTCAGAATGAGGGGAGGAGAAGATGGGCTAGGGTGCAGAGGAGAGAGAACGGCATGTATTCCGTACACCCGTCATGTCAAGCTCCATGCATTTGTGTCCCCAGTGGCTCCTGCCTGGTGTGTAGCCCATGTTGAATACATACATCGTGAGAGTGTGAAGTTGTGCATGTTTCAAAGTCGTTTGGGTTTTCTGAGACCAAAATGTTCTAAGCAAAAGCTAATGGGAGACATGCGTCTGAATGAGAAGGATGGGGATTCACATCGGACAAGGGACTTTGTCAAGGAGGTGGGCAGAAGAAAGTCCGTGTTCGATTGCTGCTTGGTCTCCAGGTGTCCTTCTCTCCTTGCCAGGGTGGCATCTGGGGTCTATGGTCTGCATTCCTGGCTGTTGACAACTACGGTTGGTTCTTGGACCTCACCCTCTGATTTGCCCCTTGCTCTCCAGCAGTATCTGTTTGAAGGAAGAGATTGCAAGCACTGTTTCTGTGACAGCAGGTGCTGAACCATGAACCCACAGAGGAGAGAATTCCAAGGAAAAGACCTGGGTTTTCCATTCGTGAGCTAGATGCCTTCTCAGAAGGGAATTCAAATAAAAGAGTCGTTGGCAAAAACCGGGAGGCAGCCAAGTGGCATGAGGATGGTACATCCCCAGGACCCTTCCACCCATGGCTGCTGGGCACAGGACTGTGCTCCTATAGCCAAATCAGGGCAAGAAAATACGTACACTCTGAGCCTACCAGAACTGCAAGGCTCAACCAGCTAGCACTTTAAATGTTTATCTGGCATCCTCTCCAGGTAAGAGCCTGTGACAGACTCAGCTGGTGTTGCTAGAGTTACAGGCACCCAGAAACGCAAAGGGGGCGGAGCAGGAGAGCCTCACTGCGCTGGTAACTGTAAGCTCTTTCTGAGTCTCTGTGGGAGAACACAGAGAACCTGAATCAAGGAAAAGTAAACAAAATAATAATTTTTGGCAGAATAATTTCATTGAAGTTCTGCCATTTGGGGATGTGTGGAGAGTCCAGACTTGCAGGATATAATCAAGCTTCTCCATAGCTGTCAGGAAGTGGCACAAAGTCACTGTGATTGGGAATTAAATTCTGCTGCCTGTAGGCAAAAGAGAAGCAAAGGTGTCTCCAGAATAAGCATGGGCAATGCAACCTTGGGTGTGTGGGAGCTGAGAGGTAGAGTCGTAGGTGGGGGACGCTATCACGTTCTGGCCAGTTTCCTTGCCAGTGTCCACTTGCTCATAAGGAAGAGCTGGGGTTTTTATATTGCCTTGAAAGGGGTGATTGAGAAAGGGAACGAAGGGCAGCATTGGGTCTACCTGGCTGGGACCTGTACTCTGTAGGGCGAGGGTGAGGGCAGCAGGTGAGTGCACCTGTCAGGAGGCCACCAGATCCCAGGAGGGTGAGCTTCACAGGGAGGACTCAAGGCCAACCTGGTCTCGGTGAGGGGTGGATGGGGCTGAGATGAGCCAGCCACTGCTTAGAAAATGGAAGGCCGTGGTGAGGCACAGCTGCTGATAGCACACTGTTGAGAAAAACATTGTGCCATTTTCTGACACATGGGCCGTTTGTCCCAATAAGTACATAAAGTGACCAGGCTGTGATCTTCCCATGGTCCTGCTGATTATGGACTGTGTCAGGATGCAGACGCTCACATGGGACTCTCACTGCCTGTCCTGTCCACAGATACGCTCAAGGTCACATTGAGGGGGGTTTTTCTCCCTCTTGTTGCCATGTCCATGTTGAGGACGAAGATGAGAGAAAGATGTGGTTGGACGTGCTCATACCACTGAGCCCACACTGTGTCGTTCTTGTCTTCTCGCCCAAAAAAGTTTGATAAGCCTGGAGTAAGTCACTGTTAAGTTTGTTTTGAGTTTTGACAGTTCTGACTTTAAACAGAAAATTTTACTTTTAGGTAATAGAGAAGCTGTAAAACTCACCAACAGATGTCTAAAATAAAATAATTCTGTGCCATTGGATCTCTCCAAATCATATTTTTACCTTGCTACAAATTAAAGCTAATGAAACATTAAATGACACTCTCATTTTGAAAAGCTTAAATCAGGGGTTGGCAAACCACAGCCCATAGGCCAGGTCCAGCCCACCACCTACTTTTTGTAGGACCTGGGAGCTAAGAATGGTATTTACCTTTTTAAATGATTTGGAAAAAATCAAAAGAAGAATCATACTTCATGATTTGAAAATGACATGAAATCCAAATTTCTGTGTCTGAAATAGTTTTGTTGGCACATAGCCAAGCCCAGTCATTTACGGCTGCCTTCACACTACAGCAGCAGCGTTGAATAGCTGTGAGAGAAACCATATGGCCTGCAAAGCCAAAAGTGCTTACATCTGGCCCTTTCCAGAAAAGTGACTGACCCTGGGCTGAAGCCAGCAGGGCAATCTGCAGGGAGCAGGACAGGAGCCCAGCCTTGGTCTCCACCCTCCTGGGCAAGGTCTGCACAACCCCATTAGCAGTAACAACCCTGTGCATGGACACAGAGGGCTCTATAGTCATTGTTCTCGTCATTCCTTGGAGGTAAGTGACTCATATCTTGTTATGTTATAAAAATGAAGGTATAAACAATTGTGTGTGGTAGTGGTTCCTGGGAAAGAACTGAAGTGAGGATGTAAGTCTTTACTCTGGGGTCCAGCTCCACCTAATTCTCATGACTAGGGCCCCCCACAGTAAAACCTGTACATGAGAGTCTGGAGGGGTCATGGGTGTGGCTTCTTCATTGTTGGATCCTCTCTGTTGCCTTTTAGGAAACTTACAAATGTCAGGTGCTTAGTATATTTTAACTATATATATATTTAATTATACTCTTTTAAATTGATATGTAACAATTGTGCATACTTATGGGGAGCAGTGTGATGTTCTGGTGCACGCACACATTGTGTAATTTAACTTTGAAATATAATGTCACCCATTGGCTCAAAGCACAGTGGTACCTTAGAGATAATTTGGTCAAGTACTTTGTCTTACAGCCAAGGGTCTTAGGCTCAGATTTGTGAAACAGTTTGTTCCCAAAGTCCTAGTGCGTGTCAGAGCTGACAAGAAGTCAGGGCTCCGAGTTCCAGCAAGTCTCCTCACTTCCTTTTGTCTCCCCAACATCAAGCCCCGAAGTGATGCCCCAGTACATTGTGTGTAAAAAGCAAGTTTAGAAAGAAAGATCTTTGCTCAGCCCTGCTTCTGTTGGTAAAGCCTCCCATTCCAAAGCAAACATTGGAAATTCTGTAGATAGAACCAAAATGCTTTGTGGATATGTTGAGACCAAGCCCTAAAAATGTCACTTTCCTGATTAAATTCCTGAAACAACTACAGAAATACAGGATTGTGTAATAAGTATTCAAGGAGATATTTAGAAAGGTGCTTTAATTAGTACAAATTTGATTAATAGTAGATGTCTTAGTCAAATTGGGCTGCCATAACAAAATACCACAGACTGGGTAGCTTAAACTACAGACATTTATTTCTCAGTTTTGGAAGCCTGAAGTCCAAGACCAAGGTACCAGCAGATCTGGTGTCTGGTGAGGGCTCCCTTCCCAGCTGGCAGACGGCCAGCTTCTGGGTCCTCCCATGGCCAAGAGCAGACAGCAAGCCCTCTCCTGTCTCCTCTTCTAAGGGCACTAATTCCACTCATTAGGGAGCCTCCCTCATGACCTGATCACTCCCAAAGGCCCCTCCTCCAAATCCTAGGCCTGCAGCCTAAGGATGTTGAGAGGACACATTCAGCCCATAGCAGTGGAAACAGAACTCTATTGAAAGATTTACTGGACTTTTTAAAGTGATATGTAAACACAAAGATGACTGACGCATCCCTAGATGCTTAAATGAGATAAACAAGAGGCAAAAGAAAAAAGTGAAAGGGCCTTCATATTTTTCTCATTTTTATTCTCTCTTGTACGCATATAACTTTCCAATAGTTGTCCATAGCTTTCACAGGCAGAATATTCTTGAGTGACTTGGGAAGAAAAGAGAGGTTTGTGGCTGTATTTGAGCCCAGAAAGGACCCTGAGGGCTCAAGATACCTGGCCCCACCTGTGCAGTGTGGCAGAAAGCCTCATTCACCTCCTTGCCTGATTGTTCATGATTATAGTTACATCCGTCATATTACAAGTCCTGATACCCAGTCAGAAAATATGATCTCTGTGAGTAAGCAAGAAAATGCAAGAAGGAGCAAAAGAAGTGGATAATTCAGAATACAGTGTGGAGGAATACAGAGATAAGCTAGAAAGAGCTTTTGTGATAAAGAAGTGAGGATTTGATGCCAACAGTGTACCCACAAGGCTCAGCCCCTTCAATCATGGCCACCTGCGGTCACTGGTGGCCACCTTAGCCAACCTCCACCCCAGCATAACCCAGTGATCCTCTTCCTGCTTCCATACCTAGCTCCTAGATAGGAGGTTTCTCTTGCCCTAGAGAATCTTAAGGAAGATGTCCTAGATGTTCTTGGGAATCAGAAAGCTCAGTTACTTGGGGGTGGAAGTAGAGTCTGTTATAATTTCCGTGGAATCTTTGCACATCATAGGTACTCAATAACTAACTGTCGATTTGCTTAGTACATCCATAAATCACAATACTTAACTGCTATAGTGCTGGTAGATTATTTTATCTTCATGAATAAGAATCTTTCAAATATAATTTAAAATAAATATAGAAGAAAATGTCAGGATATAATTTCAGTTTTACTAAAAAATGGACCTATTTTTGCTGTGGAAGTGTAATTTCTTTTTTAAAGCCCCATTCTGCAGATCAGCAGAAATACACCCTGGGCTGTTGCAGAGTTGAGGATGGGTGGCTCCTAGGGGTGGCTAAGACAGCCTCGTGCTGTTCTCTGTACTCTACCAGCGAAGCCACCCTTAGCCCCAGCCCTGCTGCCCACTCCCCAAAGTGGGCCAGTGACACTGTGAGAGGCCTCTCTGCCCAGACACACCATCCAGACACAGCGGCTTCCCTGGGCTCCACCTGGAAAGTGGACTGCTTTGCTCTTAGACCCCCAGTCACCTGAGGGCCCATCCCATCTCCTCAGGGACTGGGTTTCCTCTTCCTCTCCCCTAGCCTAGGGAGCCACCTCCAGGCTTACTCTGACCCATCACACCTGTTGCAGGTTTGAGTTCTTTGAAGTTCTCCCAGGGGCTTGACTTTAAATTCAGAAGCTTGAACTGGATCCTATCATATCTCCCTCTCCAGTTATCCATCTTTGTGGAATGTCTGGGATGACATGGCTTGGGTCAAGGCAGTAAGGAGGGACAGCAGGATTGCAGTCAGTATTTCCTAATACCTTTAAGGACTTGACTTGTTTTCCTTAACATTTTTGTAAATTGGTTTCTTCCTATAGCTTTCCACGTACAAATATAATTAGCTGTATTTATAATTATGCTGGGTCTCAGGACAGCTGTGGGTCCCTGTACTATCACCTGCAGCATTCAGCCCTGTGCGCAGCCCTGTGTCCTTCCAAGCAGGAAGTGGGATTCACGCTTGAATCTCAGCCTGTGTTTGTATAGTTAGATACAGACATACTCTTAGATACAATTCGCACAAACCATGCAATTCACCCATTAAAAGTGTGCATGCCAGTGGTTTTTAGTATGTTCACAGAGTTGAACCACAGTTCATTTCAGAACATTTTCACCACCCCAGACAGAAGCCTCGCACCTCTCTGCAGTCCCTCTCTGTGCTCTCTCCTCACTCTGTCCCCAGCCCCGCCCCTCAGCCCTGGCAGCCACTCATCCACCTCTGTCTCTGTAGTGTCTTTCTTCTGGGGACATCTTACATACATGCATCACACAAGATGTGGCTTTTGTGTCTGGTTTCTCTCGCTGAGCACTGAGTTTCCAAGGTTCACGCGCTTTGTCGTGTGTGTCAGAGCTTCCTTCCTTGTTGTGTCTGAATACTCTTGGTTGCATAGATGGACCACATTGTGTTCATTCATCCATCAGCCCGTAGACACTTGGGCTAGTTCTACTTTTTGGCTCTGTGAAGATTGCTCTATGAATATTCATGTACAGGTGTTTGTGTGAACCTGCTTAGGGAACATACCCTTCAGATGCTAGTAACTAACACTTTCTGTCTTTTTTAAAAGTACCTTTTCCATGATAAGAAGCTATCATTATTAAATTCAGAAATTTCAGGAAGTGTATGTAAAAAACATTTTGAATTAAAAAACCTCCACCTTAAGATGCAGAAGATAAAAGAAGATTCTTCAGAAAACGTCTTTAGAAGGAGTCATTGGAGAAGAAAGAAGCTTCTCAGAGCCAGCAGTATCATGCGGCACAGTGGCTGGTGCTTGCTCCACGTGCTTCAGAATGCAAGTCCTCCCAAGTCAGACCTTGCAGAATGTGGGACTCAGAGAGACAGGGCGTGACAGCAGAGGGCTGGGCACATCAGCTGCCCCTCCTAACAGCAGTGAAGGGTGCAGGTGGCACCAAGTACCGGTCACAGGAAAATGGTCCTTCGGACCTGGAGCAAGGCAAGCTGTGAAGCCAAAGCCACCACAGGCTTGGCTCACCTCGAGTTCATTTTCCAGAAGATTTGTCTTTCTTGCTGTTTTCCTTGTGTTAAATGAAGCAGGAAATTGGGGAAAAAATGAGGCTGAGCTCGGTGGCTCAGCCTGTAATCCCAGCACTTTGGGAAGCCTAGACGAGTGGGATTACCTGAGCCTGCAGGTTCGAGACCAGCCCCAGGCAAATTGGTGAGTCCTATCTCTACAATAAATTAAAAATTAGCCGGGCATGGTAGCACATGCCTGTAGTTATGGCTGCTTGGAAGGCTGAGGCGGAAGAATCGCTAAAGCCCAGCAGGTCGATGCTGGGATGGCTGTGTGCATGCCACTGCATTCCAGCCTAGGCGATGGAGTGAGACTCAACCCCCCCCAAAAGAAAATGGAGAGACAATAAGCATGAAATTAGGTAGCATCAAATTTATTCAGTTATTTTTAAGGAGTTTATCCTACTGATATGAATGAAATAATATTTTTATTAGGAATAATGAGCTTATTTGATATCTAGATATACAGTATATGTGATTCTGCCGTTTGATAAAACATGGTTAGTGAACTGTTAATAATGCATTGTTTATACGCAATTTGACTAAACTTTTGTGATTTTTTTTTTTTTTTTTGAGTGGGAGTCTCATTCTGATCTGCTGGGCTCAGGCAATCCTTCCGCCTCAGCCTTTCAAGTAGCTGGAACTACAGGCACACGCCACCATTCCCGGATGTTTTTGATTTATTGTAGAGATGAGGTCTTACCAAGTTGCCCAGGCGGGTCTCAAACCTTCAGGCTCAGGCAATCCTCTCACCTCGGCCTCCAAAAGTGCTAGGATTATAGGCGTGAGCCACCGCGCCCAGCTTGTGATTTTTTTTTTTAAAGAATGTTTTTATACTGCATTTATCATAAATGCTATTAAAATCTCCATTTAGATACTGCTTTCACCAGTTGGTTTTATATAAATGTTAAAGAATAATTAAACCTTTATTAAAGGTCGCCTAATGACCATTTTGAATTATCCCAACATGATGGTAGTACTGGGGGGTGGTTTAAAGGCAGCTTTGCCCGGTAGTGTCTTCCTGAGTGTCTTGCCCAGCCTGTGATGCTTTGAATATGACATAGTACTTTCAGGAGATGGCAGTCATCTGGCATCTAAACTGACAGTCATAACTCAGAGCGCTGTTAGGTTTAACTTTCTCCTTGGTTTCCTTATGTAAATAATGTGTGTGATAGAGATAGATACATGCCATTCCATCCCTGCCTGTGTGTGTGTGTGTGTGTGTGTAGATGGAGATGGAGATGGAATTGCACTGTGTGTGTGTGTGTGTGTGTGTGTGTGTGTGTGTGTGTGTGTGTAGACGGAGATGGAGTTGCAACTTGGATAGATACGTTCCGCTTGCTTCACTTGTAATAACCAGTATATAGATGCCAGGAACAAGCTGGTTGGAGAAGTCAGGTCAGAATTCTTGAAGACCGCACCCCCTCATGTGAATTTTCAAAAAGAGGGTAGATGAGATGGGAAGTGGGAGGGCAGAGGGCAGGGCCTTCCTCTGCTCCCCTCTTCCCGTCCCTTCCTCCCACTGCCACTCCTGTCTGTTTTCCTCCTACCTCAGTCTGTGATAGGACCCTCCAGAGGCGGGCACCAACCAGAGAAAAAGTGCTTGTTCTGTGTGACTCTAGCAGCATTCCCAAGAAAATTCATATTTGCAAGTTCATTCCTGAATCAAATATTACTTTGACTGGGTTTTGTGCCCACCCTGGAGGAGGGCAGAGGATACACCCCAATATGACTCTGTGTCACGGGGTAGGGCTGAATATTTCCCAAAGAAAGAAATGATTGGCCAGGGGAGAAGTGTCCTTTACAATTACTATGGAAAAAAAAATAGAAGATGCTGGGAGAGCATACCCCCAAGTAACATTCCTGGGCTTTCCTGAGAAGACTCAAGAGCAGAAGCTTCTAATGTGTCTAAGTAGAACCATGGGTGACTTATTTTCTTTCTGTTGCTTATTTGCATTTTCTTTTTTCTATAACATATTATATTAATTGCATAATACACGAAACAATAAAGAGCAAAGTAGTGAGCAGACATACACACGCATATGCACACATATATATGTGTGTATATATGAAATTACTAAGAACTTGCTCTAGCGTCTTTTCAGACACCGTCTCCAATTCAACATAAAACAGTTAGTTAAGCAGGAAACTGGAGTTCAGAAGCAGTTTACCTGAATCTAGGAATGTTAGAGCCAGGGTTCTGATCCTTAGCTTTCTGAGTCTTGACATGAGAATGCCAATTAGGAGGCTCCTGAAGTAACCCGGTCAGGACAGTGAGGTCTTGAACAAGACAGCCTTTACCTCTGAGGAGTGAGGTGGGTGGCCAGATAGGAGATGACTGAGCAGAAGCAGGTGGGCATTTTCAGGATTTTTTTTTTTCAGAGCCATTGGGTACATGTGAGGTACCCAGGTGACTCTGAGTCAGGGGAGGTGTCTGTGATAGGGACAGAGACCTGGCAGAGGAGCACATGTGAGTGGTGGTGAACAGGGAGGGTAGCAAGCTGCCCCGGACAGGTTTAGAGACAACAGCTGGTGCTCTCATGGTGTCTCCTCTTTTCATGTAGATGCTTTCCACATTTGCATCTCTCTGTGCTAAGATGCAGTCTCTTTTCTCTATTCTTGGGTCCTTTCTATAAAATGAAAAACATGAGAGAATTTGTTTTTCCTGTTTATTGTCTTTGGTCATCCATTCTGAACCCGAGATGCCAGTCAGGGTCAGTTTGGACATTAAGGGAGTTTTCAGGGGCTGCAGAGACTGCTTCCCTGGCTGCACAGTACCTCCTCTTTGAGCACCATTGGACTGCAAAGAGGAATGTGACAGTCGGTGGGAATGCTGGTTAGAGCTGATGGTGCTGAGGCCTGCATACGCCTGAGTCCCCAAGACAACATACTGACTGTGGCCAGGTAGAGAGTTTGTCTCCCTGCATATGAGTTTAGAAAACTTGCTGTTGTTTCCACTTGGTTTGTGGATATTTTAGTGATGTTACTAGGATGTTGTAGCCTAGCCTAAATCCTATGTACAAGAGTTCCTGTAGTTCAGTTATCCATATGAAGCCCCACAGTGTTCTCAGAGGCTTACCTGTGTGGGAGACAGATTTGGTGTGGTGATGTCCTTCCTCTGCTTAAAAATAAATGGCTCCCCAGGGCCTCCCAGGTAAAGTCCAGGGTCCTTGCTATGGTAAACCAGCCTATGGCATCTGTCTTCCCTCCACAGGCTCCTGCCGGACGGCATGCAGATTTGCTCACTGTCTCATTGTGTTCACACTGACTGTGGACTCCTTTTCTCTCCTCTTTCCTCTATACTTTCTTTTTTTTTTAATTTTTAATTTTAAAGATGTGGAGGGTTAAGTATACAAATGTTCATTACGTAGGTACCCTGGCAGTTTCCCACTACTGCCAATCCCGCTGCCCCCCGCCCCACCCCTCCCCTGGCATTTCCCACTACTGCCAATCCTTTTCTTATAGTATTATGATAATTTTTCAAGATCTGCTTATGAGTAAGAACATGTGGTACTTAGTTCTTTGTTTCTATAATAGATCACTCAGTATCATAGCCTCTAAGTTGATACAAGTTGCTACAAAGTCCATAATTTTGTCCTTTATGGGTACATAATATTCCATCATGTATATGTACCACATTTTTTAAAATCCAGTCCTCTTTTGATGGACAGCACAATTGGTTCTATGTTTTTGCTATTGTGAATAATGCTGCAATGAACATGCATGTACAGGTATCTTTCATAGAGTGATTTGAGTTGCTCTGGGTATATTCCCAGTAGGGAGATTGCAGGATCATCCCTTGTACTTTCTTATCTTTGGTTGCACAGTCCATGCTTAGGCACCTGCCACCGCCCTCAAGCAGCTCCACTTAGTGAGCCGCCATTCCTGTGACATTTGCCACAGGATATGACACTGGGCAGGTCATTCAAGTGCAAAGTAACTGAGGTGGAAAGTGCTGTGGCCCACAGAAGAATGCAGTACTTTCAAGGACTCGGTGAGTCACCCCTGCTGGAGACGTGGTGTTCTGGAGATTGGCGATGTGATCCTTGCAGGTCACATGCTATCTAATACAGTGTTAGCAAATAAAAGTTTTATTTTCAGAATGAAAAAGTGCCAAAACCATGAAGCAAATGTGATCAAGGAAAAGGATGAGTAAGATGTCAGGCATAACGTGGCAAGGCTCACGTGGGCACAGGTGTGACGTGCAGGGCAACTGGCTCAGGTGGGCTCTGCCCTGGCAGGCTATCTCTAGCAGACGTTCAGGGAAGACTTTGGCTCGACTTTCCCCACTCAGGAAGGCTGCAGAGCAGCTACACCAGCATCCTTCACGCACGGGGACCTGCCTGCCTGCCCTTCTGTGTCACCAGGAGGGGGCTCAGGAAAGGCAGTCCTTCATGAGTCACTCTGCAATTATGTCTGATTACAATCAGGAAACTTCTGCTCACAAGGAGCATCTTGTGTGAGACCTCTGGAATCAAGCCAGACCTTCTAGACCAAAAAAAGTTCGTTCATTTTTGCTGTTTTGTTTACTGCCAGATAGTATATAATAGAGTGTTCCTCCTCTATTTGGATTTCACAGACTTATAGGACAAGCACCCTGTGCCGCAGTATCTGAACCTTAAAATAGCAGTTTTGTTCCATACAGGTATCATTTCACCTAACTGTCAATAGACCCTAGTAAATGAACCTTCCTTCACATGTAAACACAAAACTGTTGAGCTGTTTACTGTTAAATATTTACTTTGAGACCTTAGGGACATTAAGGACTAGTTTTTCCAGTTTTGTGTTCTGTCAGATGTGGGGATGGGCACTGGGCTCCATTAGCTCAGCAGGAAGAACTCAGCTTCTTGTCTTTCATTCCAAATCACCTTAAATCCTGTTTCCAAAATACAAACTGCTCTTATTTACTGATTTTATTTGTTGGATTGGACAAGCCAAAGGCCATACCTTTTGATCACATTGCAGTGATCGATGTGATGGTGACCCCAAGCCTGAGGTCCTTGCAGTGCCCTGCCACACTGACTTGGGTTCTCAGGATGTTCCTTGAATTCCAGGAGTTCTTCTGAGAAGAAGAATCACCATGCGACTTTCTCAGATCCTCAGATTTTACTCTTACAGCCTCTGACAATGTTCTGTCTCCCCATTGTAACCCCAGTTAACAAGTTAGTCATGTTTTCTGTTTGGCAAGTAATTTGGAAATTGGTCTTTACTGTTTTTGGTGCCTGCTTTTTCCCTAACAGACTTGCTGAGGAAGAAAGATAATTTATTTTCTAAACCTTACATTATAATTAGAAAAATAAAAGCACAAGGCAGGCATACCTAAGAAGCACTTCTAAAATATATCCTGAAAAATAAAAATGGTGCAACCATGACACTTTTAAGATAATGTCTTCTGCCTCCCAGTCCCCGGAAGCACAGGAAGGGCATAGACATGCCAGTTGCTGTGGGTGAAAAGCCCCTGTTGGCAGCCCCTGTATCTCAGACGCCCCACCCAGCACACTGTCTGTGACCCACCAGTTCTTCTCAGTTCCATCTGGATTTTCTACCCTCATTTCTATTTAGAGCAAAGGAAAAAGATAGCCACATTTTGGACATGGAATTAATGTCTAAAAGTTTCTTGGATTAAACTTCCACTCCAGTTCTGATGTCACTTCTATGCCCTAGGGCATCTGACCTTATAGAAATGACAGCATGTTTTGCGCTACACCCTTCCACCTTCCACCTCCCCCTCAAATCCTGCATTGGGTGTTTTACCTATTTTGGAGGGAGCATATGTTTAATTCTTAGGGGTAGAGAGATAATGAGGTAAATTATCTGTGTATTGTGGAGTAGGAGCATGGCAAGTCCAGGTTACTCGTAGCTCAGTGAGCCTGAAAGAAGTTCGGTGTGTTTGGGAAGGCCAGGTGACCTTAGGTGTCCAGCCATTGACTGCCTGGATGCTAGTCCATCTCCTCTCACTGCCACTCTTAGTTCATTCAGACCTTCAGGCGATCACCCGTTCTGACAGAGTCACTTAGTATGTTTGTTGGCTTTGTTTTACTAGGAAGTACCAATATGTAGCTCTCGAGTTCAGAACACATGCTTTTTTTAGGAACAAACTTTTCTGTTTCTCATTTAAAAAAGATAGGTCTTTCTTCTTCCCTTCGCTGAGGGTTTAATGACATGAGTGGGACATTGTTGGTCTGGTTTTGACCCAGGATGCCGTCTGTTAGAGGAGGATATCCAGACCTTTCCTAAGGAATTCCAACCAGTCCTTGCTGTAGCATGTCATAACTTTGTGTTTTGGGCAGGGAGCCTCTCACATGAAGGGCCTTTAGAGGACATCAGTATAGTTTGGTGTGCCTCTTTCTTTATTTCTCTCATACTTTAGTTCCTCGGAGATAGGACTTCTGCATGTGTACCTGACCCAGGACCTTGTTAGCTAGGTAGAGGGACCTCAGTATTCGTGCTTGTACTGACCCAAGTCCAGCTCTTTACTGCACAGATGGGAACACCAAGACCCACTGCAAGGACCGGACTGGCTCATAGCTGTTTGGCTGGTGGAGAGAGGGGTGAATTTTCAGTTCGGGGCTCTCTCTGCAGCGACTTGGTGACAGCCTTGCCAGAGGTGAAGGTCCTGGCATGAGGTAGGTCCAGTCTGGCTGTTGCTGTGATGTGTTCCAGACAGAGTCCTGCTGGTTCAGCACGGCTAAGCAGGAGTCCCCAAGGAATGTTGCAATGCATAGCAAGTCGGCAGCAGCCCTCAACAGAAGCCTCTTAAATTCCATTCTGCTCGAAGGGAAACTGCCTGTTGACCAGACAGCTCTTGGGGACATTTGCTGTTCCTAACAGCAGTGTCTGGGCACGTCATGGTTTGCTTTTGCTTACAGAGGATGTGTTGACTCAAAATTGTGGACTATATTACATGGCAAGTCAGTAAGTAACACAGAAGGACAATTAATTGTGTCCTTGTAAGTAAACAGTGCATTCCAAAATGGAATCGACATCTTTCCTCATGAAGACCCTCAAGTAGCCTAGTTGGCAGAGAATAAACGTATCATGTTCTGATATTTAATCAACGAACTCATTTATTCAGTAGAAATTTGAATTCCTATTGTGTACCAGGCTTGTAAGGAGGGGTACAAAGAAGATAAGGCAATCGGCCCTTCAAAGAGCACATGGCCTCCTAGGAAAGTAAGTTTGACATGTGAGAAAGGCGGTGAGATACATAGCAGACACCATGGGAGAGGTGTGGCACCTGTCTTGGCATAGACGGTACTTACAGACTCCAAGGAAGAAATGGTGGAATTTTAAAGGGAGTTGGAGGTAAGAACAGGGAAAGAAGGGGGAGTGTTTCCAAAGAGGGAGCAAAAAATCTCCCTGGGTGTTTGGGAGCCACAGGCAAGTGATCCTGGAAAAGACATTATGCTATTTAGGAGTATGAAGGTGACTCTGGGCACACAGGGCCACATGGGCCACATGAGGGAGCTCAGCCCATCCTGAGGAGTGGGTGCCAATGAAGTTGTAGGCAGCATGCTGATCCTCCAGGTGCCATGTGGCAGGTATGTCGGCAGTGGATGTACAGGCCTGTGTTGGGCTAAAAGGGGCAGCAGAACGAAGGTGGAGATGAAGAGGGAGGCAGCCAGGCCTGTGAGGGGGTAGACTTGCTAGGACCTGGTCATGACCACAGCTAGAGGCTGGTAGAAGACCCAGCAGAGGACAGTAGGGAACTGCTGTCTCTCTGGTTGGGTCTCTAGGTGGGCGAACAGTAAGGAGAGAAGAGAGTGTGCTCAGCCCTGGTAGGTTCTGCGTGAAGTCTCCGTCTCCAGACAGCGATGTACAAGTCTGAAGCTTAGAAGAGAGCTTGGTGCTGAAGCTAAATTTTGGAAGCATGAGACATGGTATTTGTCAGTAGACAGAAGAATGAGGTTCTACTGGAGTGTACATATTGTAATAACCATAGCAGACTATGGGAAATGGCACCATTGCGTGAGGACCAGCAGAGAAGGGCCAGCCTAGGGAGAAAGAGAGAGGAAAGCAGGCATGTGGTTCAGAGAAGCCAACCCTGGGGGGTTATCAGATGGAGCAGAAAGATTGCAAGAAAAGATTAGTCAATGTTCCCTGGGTTGGAGCCATGGCCATGACTTGCCTGTGGAGAGCAGTTTCACGAGATTGGTGGAGCAGAAGCTGACATAAGTTGTTGGTACAAGGGTGGGTGGTGAAGAAGGAGAGAGAGCAAGATCATCTTTTGAGATGTCTGGATGTGGACTGAGAGACTGGACTGTAGCTAGTTGGGAACACGAGGAGGGGAAGGAGGCCCGGCTACTTGGCAACGGCTAGAAGTCTGGGTGCTTGACACGGGAGTTGGGTAGCCTGTTGGAGGAGAGAAGGCAGGGCCTGTTTCCGAGCACATGCTGCAGCTGTCATGTGCCGAGCCTGTGTGTGCCAGATCCAAGTGCCCGGGAGAACACCACGCTTTTCATTGCAGCGAGACCCTTAGCTGGAACAGCTAACAAGGAAGTTGAAGCCAGAAGGGAAGTGGTTGTGTTTTTAGAGATGAATTTATCTGCACACCCAGCCCTTTAAGGCTGTGACCTTATTACCAGCTTAGTGTCTTTTTCTTGGTTTAGAGTTCATATTTAGTACCCATAATTGGTACCTCATAGAGATTCCATAAAATGCTCGTGTGTCTGTAGAATTATCTTCAGTTAACACACTCCACAGACTTTCTGGCAGAGATTATAACCCCTGTATCTAAAGAACCCACCTGCTGTTGAGCTACTGATTTATTTTTGCCATCCCCAGAACAGCCATACCTCATCTGGTAAGTGTGTGGATTCTTCAACCCCAGGGCAGTTTCTGAGGGGAGCCTGAGACTTGAGGGCCCACTGCTCACCTAGATTGGGCATGACCCACGGCACCTAGCAGAAACCCAGCCCACACTAGTGGGACTTGTAACTCGAGTCCCCTCCCTCACCCCTCCTGAAACTGCAGGGCCACTGTAGAGTTTCTTGTTAGTTCGTTCTGCATGTCTTAGCAAAAGCACATAGGTACGTGTTCTGTGCAGGTTCTGTATAGAAGATGGGGTGTCAGTGAGAAGCCCTGCCCTGTGGGCTTACATCCTAGTTGGAGAGGTAGGCAGGAAAGTAGAAGCAGCATCATGAGTGACTGCCGTAGTTGGGTCTGCAAGGGGTGTTAAGTGCCCTGAGAGGGAGGAAACAGAGTGAGCACAGACTTCGGGGATAGGTGGCAGCATGCACCTGAGCCACATTGGAAAGGGGCTGTTTGGGCTAAGACTTGAGATCAGAGAATTAAGGTAGACAGGACAGCCAGTGCCAGCCCAGAGGTGGTGTGTGCCTGTGCCCAAGGCACATCAGAGGTCACAGCCAGAGCACTGAGCCAAGGGAGGGCCGAAGCCGTGGACCTGGCTGGCCTGGCAAGAACTTTTTTCAGTGTCTATTCTGAGTAAGATGGGACCTCTCTCAGACTCTGAGCAGAGGAGACACAATCGAGCTTAAATTTTGGAAGTCTTAACCTGGTTCCTTTGTTGAGATTAGGCTGTAGGACAGGGGTCCTTAAATGGGAGTCTGTTGCCCGAAACAGGAAACGGTGTGTGTTCATTTCACTAACTTCTAACTGAAATGTGTCATTTTATTTATGACATAGTCAACAAATTATAGTAATAATAGCAGCCCCTGTGACTTTTTCATCAATAGAAATCATAGATGTTTTCATTACTGTTAGGGAAATCCTGATATATTGTGTGTGTGTATGTATGTTTTGTTTTGTTGTCTTTTAAGAGATGGGATCTTGCTGTATTGCCCAGGCTGGTCTGGAGTGGGGCAATTATGGCTTACTGCAGCTTCAAACTCTTGGACTCAAGTTGATCCTCCTGCCTCAACCTCTCAAGCAGCTGAGGCTGCAGGCACACCACCACACCTGCCCCCCTGATAAACTGTTTGCTCTAATCTTCTCAAAATCATGGTAATTAGGCCTGGTGCTAGCTCTTACTTACAGTTTCTACAGGTTGAGTATCCCTTATCTGAAGTGCTTGGGGCCAGAAGTGTTTCTGATTTGGCGTTTTTTGGTTGTTGTTTTTTTCATATTTTGGAATATTTGTATATTATTTACCAGTTCATCATCCCTAATCCAAAAATCGCAAACCTGATTGCTCCTCTGAGTATTTCCTTTGAGCATCATGTCAGCATTCAAAAAATCTTGGATTTCGGAGCATTTTGGACTTCAAATTAGGGATGCTCAACCTGTATAAAAAAGTGGCTAAATTATTATATCATGAATTTGATTTCTATGATTTTGAAAACTATATTTTATTACAATTAATTTCTTTATATGTATATTTTATTATATACATATAATGTCCTGAGAAAGAGTCCATAGGCTTTGCTAGACTACCAGAAGTATTCATAGTACATAAAAGGTCTTACCATTGTTTTTTTTCCAAATTAACTCCTGGTAACTACACTCTACCCTCTGATTCTATGTGTTTGACTTCTTTAGATTCCACATATAGGTTGAGAACATGCAGTATTTGTCTTTCTATGTCTGGCTTATTTAACTTGGTATACTGCCCTCCACTTCCATTCATGTTGTCACAGATGACAAGATTTTGTTCTCTTTTGCGGCTGAGCAGCAGTCCATTGTGTATACATACATTTCCTTTAGCCATTCATCTGTTGATGGGCACTTGGTATTATTCCATATCTTGGCTATTGTGATGATGCTACAGTAAACGTGGGGCAGATCTCTTCAACCTACTGATTTCAATTACTTGAGATAGAATACTCAGGAGTGGAATTGCTGGATCACATGGTAGTTCCATTTTTAGTTTGTTGGAGAGCCTCCATGCTGTTTTCCATAATGACTGAACTAGTTTACATTACCACCAACAACGTGCAAGGACTCTCTTTATCCACATTCTCACCAGCACTTGTTATCTCTTTGTCTTTTTTTTTTTTTTGAGTTGGAGTCTCACTCTGTCACCTAGGCCGGAGTGCAGTGGCACTCTCGTGGCCACCACAGCCTCAAGCTGCTGGGCTCAGGAGATCTTTCTGCCTTAGCCTTCCAATTAACTGGAACTACAGGTGCGTGCTACCACTCCTGGCTAAATTTTTTTTGATTTACTATAGAGACAAGATCTCACCAAGTTACCCAGGCTGGTCTCGAATCCCTGGACTCAGGGAATCCTCTCCCCTCAGCCTCCCAAAGTGCTAGGATTACAGGCTTGAGCCACCGTGCCCAGCCTTATCTCTTGTCTTTTTGATAGTAACCATTCTAACAGGTATGAAGAGATATCTCATTATGGTTTGGATTTGTATTTCCCTGGTGATTAGTGGTGTTGAACACCTTTTCATATGCTTGTTGGCCATTTGTGTCTTCTTTGGAAAAATGTCTGTTTATGTCATTTGCCTCTGTTTTAATCAGGTTATTTGTTTGCTGCCATTGAGTTCTGTGAGTTTCTTATATACTTTGGATATTAGCCCCTTCTCAGACACAAGGTTTGTGAATACTTCATCCCAGCCCATAGACTGCCTTTTCATTTTGTCAATTTTTCCTTTGTTGTACAGAAGCTTTTAGTTTGAGGTAGCCCCACCTGTTTATTTTTTGCTTTTATTGCCTATGCATTTGGTGTTATATCCCAAAAATAAGCTATAGAAAGAAACCATTTTGGAGCTGCCTCCAGGAATGGAAGACTGAGATAATTTGGACTCATTTTCTGGTTGAAGACAAATAGAAAAGCTAGCAAAATATTTTTTAAAAAATAAAGCAATTTGAAGATATCAAAGGACCAAAAAGGTTATGAAGAATTACTGTGTCAAGATCCTGTAGAAGAGTGAATAATAAACATTGGAGACTATAAAAGGTGCAAGGGTAGGAGGGGGTTGAGGTTTGGAAAATTACCTCTTGGGTACAGTGTTCACTGTTCAGGTGATGGGTACACTAAAAACCAGACTTCACCACCATGCAATATATGCATGTAAGAAATCTGTAGTTGTATCCACTAACTATATAAAAATAAAAATAATTTTTTAAAATCCTGTAGAATGCAGAAATCCAGGGAGGTTAGCCTGGCATTTGGAACCACTTTTGCTCTGGAGTGTTTTGCCTGTCAAGAAGGGAGAAGACAGAGATTACTTCTATTAGGAATAAAACAGGAGGTATTGCTATAGACCCTGCTGAGTACAAGAATGTAGGGAAATACTACAAACAACTCTGTACACATACATTCAACATCTCAGCAGTGGACCAAATCTCTGAAAAGCACAGATGACCCCAGCCCCCCCCCCAATATCAAATAGATAAGTTAACCATGTAACTGCTCAAGAAATTGAATTCATAATTTTAAAACTCCCAAAAAAGACATCTCTAGCCCAGATGGTTTCACTAGATAATTTGCCAAATGTTTAAAGAAGAATTAATGCCAATTCTACACAGTCTCTTCCAGAAAGTAAAAGAGGTGGACAATACTCCCCAGTGAGACCAGGCAAAAATAGTACAAAACAGAAAACCACAGTCTACGATCCCTTAATGAAATATTAGCACATCAAATCTGGCAATATAGAGAAAAAATTATATACCATGACCAAGTAGTTTTTTAAAAAAATTTCAGCGATGCATTACTGGTTCAGTATTTTAAAGACAATGGTGTAACCCTTCATATTAATAGGCTAAGGAAGAAAAATTACATGAGTATATAAATTGTTCACAAAAAGCATTTGACAAAATGCAGCACCTATTCATGATAAAAACTCTCAGGAAAATGGTGATAGAGGAGGCCTTCCTTAATGTGATAAAGAACATCTACAAAAAACCTACAGCTACCATTATACATAACAGTAAAAGACTAATTGCTCCCTACCACCCCCTACCCCAAAATCAAGGACAAGGCAAGAATGTTTGCTGTCACCACTCTTAATCAACATACTGCTAGAAATTCCAGCCAGTGCAATAAGGCAAGAAAAGGAAATAAAAGGCATGCAGATAAAAAGGAAGAAACAGAGGTGTCCCTATTGGCAGATGACATGATTCTCTAAATAGTAGGTCCTAAGGAATCTCCAAAAAATTCCAGAGCTAGTAAGAGTTGAGCAAGGCCTCAGGCTGCAAGATCCACATACCAAAAATGACTTGCATTTCTATGTGCTATTAGTGAATAAGTGGAAACCTAAATTTGAAAGGCAGTATCACAATTGTTCTGCAAAATTGAATTACCTAGGCATAAATTAAATAAACATGTACAGAATCTATATGCTGAAAATTACAAAATGCTGATAAAGAAAACCTAAATAAATGGAGAGACAGATGTACTGTGTTTATGAACTGGAAGGCTCAGCATAATAAAGAGGTTGGTTCCCTCCAAATTGATGTACAGTTTTGATGCAGTTGCTAGCAAAATCCCAGCAAGATTTTTTTGGTAAATATGACAAGATTACTCTAAAATGTATGTGGAAAGACAAAGGAGCTAAAAATAATTTTTAAAAAGAATAAAGTGGGCCGGGCTCGGTGGCTCAGCCTGTAATCCCACGCTTTGGGAAGCCGAGGTGAGTGGATTGCCTGAGCCCGCGGTTTGAGACCCGACTGGGCAACTTGGCGAGACCTCATCTCTACAATAAAATCAAAAAATTAGCCGGGCGTGGTAGCACGCACCTGTAGTTCCAGCTACTTGGAAGGCTGAGACGGAAGGATCGCTGGAGCCCAGCAGGTCGAGGCTGCGGTGGCCGGGAGTGGCCACTGCACTCCAGTCTGGGCGACTGAGTGAGACTCCAACTCAAAAAAAAAAAAAGAATAAAGTGGGTAGAATTCTTGTACCTGATAATATACCTTGCTATATATCTACAGTAATCAAGACAGTGTGGTGCTGGTGAAGGGATAGGCACATATGCAGTGGAACAGAATGGAGAACTCAGTCGACTGATTTTGACAAAGGTGCAGAAGCAGTGCATTGAAGGGAAGGATAGCCTTTTCAACAAATGTTGCTGGAGCAATTGGACTTTCATAGGAAAAAAATGACCTTAACCTAACACTTTATACAAAAATTAACTCAAATAGAACATGGAATTAAATGCAAAACATAAAACTATTAAACTTTGGGCAGGGGGAAGAGAAAATCTTTGGGATCTAGGACCAGACAAAGAGTTCTTAGACTTCACACCAAAAGTATGATCCGTAAGAGGAGATTGATAAATTTGACTTCATCAAAATTAAAAACTCTTACTCTGTTAAGATGAGGAAGAGACAAGCTACTGGCTGGGAGAAAATATTTGCAAACCACTTGTCTGACAAAGATTCTATATCTAGAAAGTATAAAGAATCTCAAAATTCAACAATCAGAACAAATAATCCAATAAAAGTAGGCAAATAGGAGATATTTGGATGACAAAAAGCAAGCACATAAAAAGTTGTTCAGCATCCTTAACCATTAAGGAAATGCAAATTAAAACCAATGAGCTATCACTATTCACGGATTAGAGCAGCTAAAATTTAAAATACAGTAATATCCTGCGCCTTGGGAGGCTGAGGTGAGTGGATTGCCTGAGCCCGCGGGTTCGAGACCCGCCTGGGCAACTTGGCGAGACCCCATCTCTACAATAATCAAAAATTAGCCGGGCCTGGTAGCACGCGCCTGTAGTTCCAGCTGCTTGGAAGGCTGAGGCGGAAGGATCGCCGGAGCCCAGCAGGTCGAGGCTGCGGTGGCCGGGAGCGGCCACTGCACTCCAGTCTGGGCGACAGAGTGAGACTTCAACTCAAAAAAAAAAAGAAACACATAGACCAATGAAACAGAATCAAGAGCCCAGAAATAAACTCACATATTTATAATCAATTGATTTTTTTAACAAAGGTTCCAGGAACATATATTGGGAAAAGGACAATCTCTGCAATAAATGACAGTGGGAAAACTGGATAGCTACATGCAGAAGAATGAAATTAGACTCTTTTCTTACACCATACACTAAACACAAAATGGATTAAAGACTTAAATGTTAGACCTGAAACCAAAACTACTACAAGAAAACATAGAAAAAACACTGGACTGGGCAATGATTTCTTGAATAGGACCCTAAAAGCACAGGAAAAAAAACAAAAACAGACAAATGGAATTGTATTCAAAATTAAAAAGCTTCTGCACAGCAAAGGAAGCAATTAACAAGAGAGTGAGTGAAAAGAAAATATTGATGAACCACACATCTGGGGCTGATATCCATAATATATAAGGAACACAAAGAACTCAATAAAAATAATAATAAATTATCAAAACAGGACATAAAAATGAACAGCAGATATATGAAAAAATGTACAATACATCTAATAATCAGGGAAATGCAAATTAAAACCATATGGTGATATTAGCTCATACCTGTTAAAATAGCTATCATCAAAAAGGCAAAAGACAAGTCTTGACAAGGATGTGGAGAAAAGAGAACCCTTGTACATTTTTAATGGAAATGTAAATTAGTACAATACCGTGGAAAACAATATTAAGGTTCCTCACAAACTAAAAATAGAATTAATATATGATTCAGCAAACTAACCTCAGGGTATATATGCAAAGAAAGTGAAATCAGTATGTCAAAAAAGATACCTGCACTCTCATATTTACCTCAGCATTATTCACAATAGCTAAGGTATGGAAGTGATGTAAGTGTCCATCAACAGATGAATGGAAAAAGAAAATGTGGTGGGTGTGCACACACACAAAATGCTACATAGTTTTAAAAAATAAAGAAATTTTATAATCTGTGACAATGTGAATGAAACTGGAGGACATTATGCTAAGTAAAATAAGCTAAGTGCAGAAAGGCAAATACCGGATGATACTTCTATGTAGAATCTAAAAAAGTCAAGCTCACAGAAGTAGAAACTAGAATTGTGTTTACCAGAAGATAACAGAAAGGATGGGGAAAGAGATTATGTTGTTCAAAAGGTACAAAGTTTCAGTTAAACAGCATAAATAAGTTTTAAAGATTTCTTGTATAGCATGGGACCGCAGTCAATAAATGTATATCATACGGTTAACGTTTGCTAAAAGAGTAGATATTAAATGTTCTCCCTACAAAAAATTTATAAGTGGATGAGGTAAAGGATATGGTATTTGGTGTTATTCAATTTTTCTACAATATATATACATAACAAAACATCACATTGTCCCCATAAACCTATATCCTTATTTGACTATAAAATAATTAAAGAAAAATAAATAATAGTAATGGAATTTTAAAGTGTTTTTCCATATGTGATGTTTTCTTGACTCCACACTACAAAATTGTGAGATGGAAATTATTGTCTACTTGACAATAAGAAAGCTAAGATCCAAAGACAGTGAAGCAGCTTTTCCAATTTCCCCCAATTGGAAGAACTAGGTCTTGAGATTTGATCTCTTGATATCACAGAGCTACCTCCTTAATAATGCATAAATTTCAAGACAAATGAAAGAGTCCAGAACTGCAAACATGAGTCCTGAGCTCTGGCCTCAGCCCTTTCATCCACTTGCTATGTGACTTTTGACCAAGTGTACTTAACCCCTCTGGTCTTCACCTTTCTTTACCTCTAAGATACAAAGGCTAGACAAATTGTGTTCCAAACCATCTGTTATGTCTAGTATATGAAGATGTTAATTTAATTCCATATTAAATTAGTTAGCAACAAATAAGATTCTAACTTACAGAGGAAAGCTGTACCTAGTATAGACATTCTAACAATAAGGTCTACATACAATGACAAGTGGGCCAAATCTGACTTGCTGTCTTTTTGTGTAAATCAAGTGTTATTGGAACATACCCATACCGACTCATTTACATATGTCTGTGGCCACTTTCATGGTACAATGGCAGAGGTAAGGGGTTGAGACAAAGACTTTATGATTCACAAATCCTAAAATATTTAGTATCTTGCCCATTATAGAACAAGTTTGCCAATACCTGAGTTACAACTTAGCTGAGTATTCTCCATGTCCCAGGCACTAAGTTACTTTATATACTACTTAATTAATCTTCCCAAAGATCTCAAAAAGCAAGTACTATTATAATTAGTCATACAAAGATGAGAAAGAATGTTGTAGTAGAGTTTCACTTATTTGTCTGAAGTTCCTTAGTTGGTAAGGTTTGGATTTGAGGTTCTCTAAGCAGAGCCTATTTGCTGAAATATGATAATAAAGGACTTTCTTTCATGGGACAGGGGTCACCACAGGTCAATAAAGACTAAATAGAACTCATTTACTTTGAAGAAGTAAGATGAGAAGGGATAAAACAAGGCTCAGTTCACCTCATTCATTAAAACCAGAGAAGATAAAACTTTATTAGATAAAGTCAGCACATAATTTAAATGCCACTTACAAATTACAGACAACTGAGGGAGATGAGACATCCAACAGAGATGATATCAAAGGCAAAGCAAGATGAATAATGGAGACAAGAGAGGAGCAGACAGAGGGAGGAAACCGGAAAAGGAGAGAAGAGAGGGTCTGATACAAAGAAAGAGCCCTGTTCCCTGTTTCCCAGCTGATCTTTTCATAGCTGTGTGCTCTGCTAGACTTTCCTCTGTACATATATGATTTCAGTGATAAGAAAGTAGGCATCCTTTATTTCAGTTATTAAAAATAAAAAATAATAGTAGAGTAAAACTTGACTTTTCAATCATTCCGCATGGAGACCTTTCCGAATTAATTCTTGTTCATGTATTATTTCAGTATATACTTCCAATGACTTTCGTGTCTTCACACTCTGAGATGTGTCCTGCAGAAAGCTGAAGTAAACCCAGTCTAAGCAAGATTCTAGCTTCCTGATCCTTTATTCTTGGCCATTCCTCTGTTCCTTTACATGCTTCTCTGGGTTGGCCCCCTTGGTATGCAAGAGTTTGTGCATTTGTTTTCTGAACGCTTCCTACTTTAGATCTTTAGTGTACATTTTGGGTGAAATTTGCATAAAGAGATTGAAAGTTCTTTTCAGGCTTTTTGTAAATGATTGCACTATCATGATTCCTTTTTTTCATAACAAGGCTCAGGTTTTGTCAAGATTCTTTTTTTCTAAAGTAGAACTACTTCAGAACACAAGTTATTTTCCCCCTAACTGAATCATTATTTTAACATAAACAATGTATAAAAAGACAAATAGGTTTTAGGATTTGAAAAATTTATTTAAAGACTGAAGACTCTAGCTAGCATATAAAACCTTGGTCAGCAAAAGCAACAGATGAAGCACAGGCATTCTCCTGTTATATGAAATGACCTGAGTGATCAAGTGTCCTCTGTTCTGGAATTTGTGATGTCTGTTCTTGCAGTTTACAGGACTCAATATCTAACAGCCCAAGGCTTTATTTGTTGGTTTCTCGGTCTGTTTTAGGCCGACAGTTTGCTTTTGTAGTTTTTGTTTTGTTTTTGCTTTTTTTTAATCAGCAAGTTTTTGAAATCAGATGTCAACTTAAACAAAAAGCAATCTAGATTTGGGGAGTGTGGGAGATCTTCAGAGATGAAAGTATGTTGTAGCCACAAAAAGGCTAGGTCAGAGCTGCCTCTTTTCAGCTGGGTAGGCACTCCCCCACCAGGTACACTCACATGTTTGCATCACCTGCTAGCTCCTGGACACTTTCCTGTGTCTCTTGCCTGCAAATGGGTGGTATCTAAAATATCTGCAAGCCAGCTAGCAGTGGTCCAGTCTCTGACCCATCCGAGCAGATACCAGCTGAAAAAGGGTACTGAAGGTTCCTGGCTGTGGCTCATGTTAATCTTTTAGTTGAACTGTAGGATGATCCGGGGGTCCTAGGGAAAGGACTAGATTGGTGGAAGCAGCAGGGAGTTCAGATAGACTGGTGTTTTCCAGCTGAAAATCAGTCCTGTCTGTACTGCAGAAGAGTTACATCTTGTAAGAGCTAATCATTCTATTCTATACTAGACCCATCCCATGACAATTGAAAACATGGTAGAATTAAGGAATTAAGAAGAGGGTCAGAACTAGATGTGGACAAGGATTTTTCCATACCTACACCAAGACAGTGTGCAAAACATGTCATAAAACCCCGTGGAAACATGCAGTCAATTTATTACACTTTCACTGTACCAGATTTGAGAAAAAAAATCAGAGTTTTCTAAATTTCCAGCATTCACTACTGGCCTATTAATATCTTACTTATAAAGTATTAGGTTCAGTTCCCATACCACATATTTCTATGAATGGACATTCTGGGAAAACAAAGACAAAAGTATGGTTAGGTTTCAAGAATATTCACCTCATTTGGATTTTTCTACATCAAAAAATCATGAAAAGCTCAGATTACAAATACACAAAAACTGTTCACAGGCAATAAAGCCACATGATAAAATGTCCAAAATCAACATCTGGAAGCAATGCACAGCAATTAAATTTTAAATAATGGCAAACAATGGCAAAATCAAAGTTAGGACAGCCAAGCTAATCAACTATATCAACTTCATAATTCTTATTTATGTCATGATTTTATCAATATTATCAGTTACTGGGTATCTCCATAATTAGGAATTTATAATGTATTTAGAACTGGTTTCATGTGACAGGCAACCAAACAAGTGGGGATAATAACTTGATACTCTGCCTTACACATCACTTTGAGGTTTCAAGCTGCATTTTAATTGTACCATAGGATGCCAAATTCCCTGGGGTCAAATTCATCTGGGAAACAGATTTTATTTGGTTGTCCTGATATATATATTTTTTAATGAAACGTGATTTCTTTGGGTGGGGGCTGCATTCCTCAGTGGTTTTCTAGTGGACAGGTCTCTGTTGCCCTACGTACCTGACTCATCTCACCCTCACCTTTGATGGTTTCACTTATTTATACTTTGGTTTGGCCCCTGAAGTTCAATAAGTGATAGGCAAATAAAAGGACATGAGAAAGGTCAATGGTGAGATGGTTGAGAAGCCATAGACTAGAACGGAAAACTGCAGGAATCAGAGTTGCTCAGCTAGGAGATAAAAATACATCTTCTTGGGATGAAGACAAGACATTTTCTGGGTAAGTGATTCCCAAAGTGAAAATAGTAATCATTAATATGACCCAGGAATGCTTTAGAAATGCAAAATTTCAAGCTTCTCCTCAGGTCTGCAGAATCAGAGATTCTAGAGTGGAGCTCAGGAACCTATATTTTATCCAAGTTATTTTGATGCACACAGAATTTAGAGAGTCACTATCCTAGATGCAAAGAAAACTACTAGGGAGTATAGGGAGGAAAAGATAAGGCAAGATATTTCAGCTTAAGGTAAAAAAACTTTGGGGCAAAACCTTTAGAGATCCCAGATTAAATGGCAGGTGACCTGGGATGGGAAGTAAGTTCCCAGACACTAGAAGTATCAACCAGAGGTAAGAAAGATTTAAAATAGTAGTAATATTTTGAATTGGATGAAGTCTTTATGACTAGAAGAGTCAATAATTCCAGGATTCTAAGTTTTCACAGCACTGACTTCTGGGAGAGGAGAAAATTTGATCACAATGCAGTACAGTATAAGGCTTCGTGTATTAGACCTGTTAATCACAAAAGCTATAGGGAACTGAATACCATAAATACACTGAACAAATATTTGCCAGTACTGCTCATAATCTGGGACTTTCAAAGGCTCATGAAACTTCTCTCAATTTTTTTCCCATGCTTGAAATATATTGTCAAAGGGCTCAGCAAAAATCATTACTATAGGCAAAGCTTACTTGAGTAAAATAGAGAAAGCTGGGAATGCAACAACATAGAGTGATTCTGAAGGTTGAACTAGTGAAGCCTATAGCCATCATCTTATAGAACTATATGGAAAAAAACAGAGCATTCACAGAAATGAATTAGTAAAGGCTCAAAGCAGAAGTTGGACATTTTGCATATGCATGATTACTGATAAATACCATGAATTAAGACGTGGTCATTCTCTTTTCAAAAAGTCACATTACAAAGAGATTCATTGAGGCTGGCTGGCACAGGCCACACTACCTATCCCAGGCTGGACAGGAGCCTTTTTGGTTCATTAATTTTAGTAAGAAGGACATAGAGATTGCCATCAGTATAATATTTTTGGTTGTAGTATACATTCATTCATGCTAAAGCTAGTTGGGTAGTAAACTATCACTCTCCTTTAAAAGAATGAAGTTGTGTATTCTCAGCTGATTTATTTTTATCCATTAAAGATGCTAAACCAAGGAATTCCACAGTTAATTTTACAGGTAGGTAGCTTGAGCATGTTTCCCTGAATTGCCTCTTATTGTTAAGATTTCTGTGTCCAGAGGGCAATCTAAGCTAATCTAACCAGGTAAGAAGCTACCTACTTTTAGGCTCCTTTGTTTATTATATGTTACAGAAGGATGTTCAAGGCTGAACCAGATCCCAGAGATCCCAGGAATCTCAAATGTGAGATAAAATCCAAGTCATAACATTTATAGCTATGGTCTCAAACAAATCACAAGTTCTGCTTCTGTAAAATGGGGATAATAATAATACCTATTTGACATGGTTGATGTGAGAGAATGAGAGAATGGTCAGTATCCAACAGATGTTAATTATTTGTAAGTGACTTCCTATGTCTGCTTGCTCTAGTCTGACTTATTAGAAAGAATGATGACCCTCAACCTGTAAACTATACCTGCCTGATCCTTAAATAATTCTGACAAGTCTGGAAATTCATCAGGAGCTAGCAGATGAGGTCTAGCATCCACCTGAGTCAATATGCAGGTACCAGAACCTCCAATGAGCTGTAGCTGTTACTCTGTTCTTTTCTTCTATAGCTAGCTGGCCCCAGACATCTCCTTACTCTCATCAGCTCCTGCTGCCAGGCCTCACACTCCATCAGGGAAGCTTTTACTCCCCTGGTCAGCCCTCTCTATACTGCACCACAGGGCTCTATCACGGCAACAAAAAACAAGTGTTTTTGGAAGCAGCCGTGGGGTTACTCATCAGTCAGATCATAACCAGCTTAGGTCAGGCAGGCAAAGTTTTACTCTCCTTTCATCCCCCACTTCCCACTTCTTTTCATATCCCAACTATCAAAATTAAAGTAACTATCATATGTGTGTTTGCCTTAGCAAAGCACATGCTCAATCAAATTATTGGACTTCAATGTTACTCACTAGGGAATTTTAAAAAGTGAGATAAGTAAAGCACACACTGAATATCTCCATAAAGCATAAGGGTGCATGCTATAAGCAGAAAGTCGTATGGCAAATGACTGCTCCATAGAGGCTTAGGGACAAAAACGTGCCTTTACAGTTTGTACCAAGATTATAAGTGAAATCTAAATTTCAACAGTCCACACTCCTCTAACGATTGAATCCTGAAAATCTCTTGCATGATGCTCACTGGCTTGCTTACTCAAGGTGATAAATCAGAATTCAGGAGCTGAGACAAATAACACAGAGATCACATGCAATATATTTCAGGATAAAACCCCAGACAACCCAAATGACATTTAGAGTAAGACAAATACTAAAATGTTGAAATATGTAATTCTTTATAAAACATCTCAGACTTTTAGTTATATTTCAGTAGGATCTGAAAATATGCAGGCTCTAAAACTCTCCTTTACAATCTTTGTCCCTGTATTCTCTTTGATAGAAACAGAACCAGACTTCCAATATTTGGATTGGATTGTTAATATTGAAAAAAGTACTTTTCTGAACTGAGTGCTTCATAAACAGCTTGATACAAGCCTTATGTCAAGATTTGATGAGTTTAACTCACTCAGAAAATATTTTATGTCAGTCACTCCAAGAAAATATGATTTTGCACCATGTTCATCTCAATGACTAGGCACTGACCAGTTGTATTCAAGTTCTGTATGGTTCACTGACCTTCAAGGCAACCTAATTCTTTACCCTTGTGATTACTTGTATGTTTCAGTGGCCTGTAGAGAAGGATGGCCACTGAAGAATATGAAAAGGCTGCCTCTGGCTCATATAACCAGAGGACTGATGTTCTGGGATTGTTCCAAGTTTGCTCTAGATATTTCCATTTTAAACATTAAGACTTACTATTCAAGCTGAGCAGTACTGCGTATGTCAAATTATTCTACCTAGGGTTGGCTGCTGTACCAGAGCAGTATTAATGAAGTGATTAGCACACAGCATACATCAAACTAACAATAGATTTTTTCAAGATAAAAGTAAACTGACCATCAAAGAAAAAAAAGTTTATATGTGATAAGAGATTAACAATATCAATAAGCAAATCACTGGTGGTTTTAATCTGATACTGAAGCCATCACATAGGTACCTATGGCTCTTTCTCAGGTCCATTAACCATTTGCTTCTCACAAAAATCACGTGAGAACACAGAGCTTTGATATTCCCATTTTATTGCCTAGTATTCAGAGGATTCTCAGGCTTAAAGCAAACGTCAAATATGCTGTGATTTACTACTTATTGTTATTTATCAATTTGGACAGATAGTGGGAGAATATTTGGTATTTCCACATATTTATGTAAGCAAGAAGGGTCTTCTGTTCAGCAGTAGCAGAGATGGCATTTCACTTTATCAATTCCTTGTGGACCAAGCTCTGGGGAAACATATCATATCTAGCTTTAGTACATGCACAGAGCCAGCCACACCAAAGATAATGACTCAGTTGCAGCAATAGGTTATGACACCAGTGCATCACTGTTAGGGTGATGCGGACAAAGAGTGCAGCTACATCCCTTTTGAAGCCACATTTACATCCCTTCAGGAGCTATTGGGTGGCTGTCCCATATGTACAGCTAAAGTGGTTCATTTTTTTAAGAAGGGGATAAAAAAAGGTGTTACTTTCCTAAAGGAAATAAATTCAATTCTCAAATGGCAACAAGAACAACAGGGCTAGCATTTGTATTTGTCTTAAGGGAATTACAATCGTTATCCAATTCAGTCCTTCCAACAAAACAGTTAGAAGCCTTAGCATCTCATTTTTACACATGAGGAAACTGAAGTTCAGGAGTAACTTTTGCCTAAAGTCACACAGAATGTTGGTGGTAGAAGCAAGAGACACAGATCATCTGAATCCCAAGTCAAAGATTTTTTTCTACTTTCATATTTCCCTTCCACAAAATATTGTGCATCTCTCTTTTCATAAAAAGACTGGTAGAGTTGACTTTTTTCCTCTGGATATGTCTTCTTTTTATTCTTTAGCCCATGATACTATTGTCTTTTAATTAAAAATTATCCTATGATGCCTGTTAATTGCCACAAATATTAAGTGAGGCCATTGCTCACCAAAGGGTAAACTGGAAATGAAAGGTGGCCAGGTGTCCTGGCTAGTGTCCTAAGATGTGTGAGTACAGGAGCAGGTGCTTTCCCATCCCAAGGGACCAATTCGTATTAGAGCTGCTTCCAAGATCACTTAATATAAGATAGATGTGGTCTTGGGGAGAAACACCATGTAGAAGAGATGAATGCTTGTTTTACATACCGTAAATCAACCAGGTAGTGGTTGACAACATAATTAAAGTACCGTGTGAATAAGAGCACAGAAGAAATCACAAGACTCAATTTTATGAAGGCAGAGAATGTTAAAAGTATAAATGAAGAAAGCAATGAATATATATCAAACAGTTAGAGTGTTTCTAAGTCGGGTACGTGTGCTCTTTCATTTAATCCGTGCGAGGCACATACAATTATCACATGTATACAGGCAATGAACTAAGGGTGGTAAATGACGGCTCAGGACTACCTAATTCCAGATTCTACGCATTTCCTCTAAATCACATTGATTTCAATGGGTGATCAGATGATGAACTGCTGATAAAAACTGATGCACCTGTTAGGACAAATACAACAGAAGAAGCAACTTTTAACAAGAAATACAGGCAGAACTTAGACCCAAAACTTGCAATATAGGCACCCCCTTGCTTAACTATACCAACCACTAAACTGAATTGCACAGTATGTAATTGCAGTAACACACCGAAAAGCTGCACACTTAATCATGCTCAAAAAGGCTAACAGCTTTGGCCTGCCTCGAAGCATTTAAAACCACCCATACGGTCCATTTCAAACCACGCACATGAGTAAGCTACCGGTGGTATACTGAATTCTCAGTAGCTGCCCTGCCTCATCTTTATTATTCTCAATTCACGTACATTTAGTCTTCTATCCCTACTTCCTAAATTCCTTGTCCTATGCCATGATTCCAGAAACTGCCACTGGCCTTTTGAGGCTGGGTACTCTTCAGGTGATTACCTGTTATTTCAACTACTGCTCTTCCCTTTTCCTTTCTTTCTTTTCTCATAGAGGGTCAGATGTTAGATAACTAGTTGAATACCCCTGCATCCCAATGCAACTGCTCCATTCTAGAAATACAAAGCTTTATCCTAATTTTTCATAATCCTGCAGTCAAAATTTTTTAAGTATTCCTCAACAGAATATTCTTTAATGAATTATGAAGGAGCTACCAGGAAAGCCTGATCAAATGCAGATTTCTTGGCTTTGCCCTTTAATAATTAGTATGTATTTGTGGGGTCTGACAGTATGCTTTTTATTGTTTTTTGTTTTTGTTTTTGAGTTGAGTTCTCACTCTGTTACCAGGCTAGAGTGCAATGGCAGGATCATGGCTCACCACAGCCTCAAACTCCTGGATTCAAATGATGCTCCTGCTTCAGCCTTCCAAGTAGCTGGGACTACAGGTGTGCAGCACCACATCTGGCTCATTAAAAAAAATTGTAGAAATTAGGTTTTGCTGTGTTGCCCATGCTGGTCTTGAACTCCTGGGCTTAAGCAATCCTCTTGTCTCAGCTTCCCAAGGTGCTGGGATTACAGGCATGAGTCACTGCACCTGGCCCTGTATGCTCCTTAGTTTTTGTTTGTTTGTTTCTGGGGGGTTTTTTGCATCATAAAGTGTGAGAACCTTTGGTGAATAATTGCTAACAAAGCAGCAGCAATTAGAAAATTTCACACAGCATGCTTTTCTGGAAGAGGTGGTAAAAGGTAGGTGAGATGTATCAGTACAACACCTGATGCACTAACGACTTAGGAGGTTCACACATACTGAATAATAGCACATCACAAGGAAGTTAATTTTTTTAATCAGTTACTTAGATAATTCTGCCTTTTTTTATTAGTAGTTATTTGCAATAAAGGTGACTAAAAGGATTCAGCGTTTTGGTGATATGGCAGAATTATACAATTCATTAAAATCTAGAATTACTGTGTGTGATTGCTTTTAATTTTAAAAGAAATGTGGAGGGCCAATACTGCAAAGCTACTTCAAAGAAATGAAAAGTTATAGAAGAGCCCAACATTTTGATTTACCATCACTGAATCAAAAAATAAAAACAGACCCTGTGCTATGAGGTTTCAAGGAAAAGGATGTGATCAGCAAGATGTTTGCCAAGTGATTTCCTTCAGCCTTCTTTCTGTAAAACTAGAGTCCACAGGCAGCAGGTACAAAAGGGCAAGGATCTCTACCACTCTGCCTTTCAGTCTGCAGGTCTGAGGATTGAAATAGCTGCTTCAACCCAGCACGGAATCATGGCCCAAGTGCCTGGAAAGTGTTTAGGTCCAATGGGTCACAAAAAGCACATTTGCAATAGAAAAAAACTTCATAAATTAGTCTCCTGAACCATTGAAAGAATGGAGAATGTGAATTATAAACAGAAATTGGATTTTTCACCTGCATAAATAACCCTATGATGATAATGCAGTCTACTTATATTAAGTTCAATTCTTTCTCACTGTATCTCACTAAAAGTATCACTTTCCAGAAATGTTGTTTTCTTTCCTTTCTTGTAAAGAAAGAAACTTCCTTAAACTTTTTCTCATGCCTACATATATTACATGTGTGCATGTGTATATATAGATAGATAGATAGATGAAATTATAGAATTTATCTGCATCCATATATATGCATCAAGAAAATAAACCTAGGCAAGGTGAACACTATTTAGTGTTCCATATTTTCAGTTATTTTTACAACTACCCCAGAGACATCATCAGAATAAAATGGTGCCCATTTGATGAAAGTGGGAAGTTTGGTGCCAAGAGACAGATTAGCATTGTTTTACTTCTGCTGAGACTAGAAGTCATAAATTATTCACATGTTTTAATTTTGGGAAAGTAACTTAATAAAATGAATTAATAAAATGGCACTGTCAAACAAAATTGCTTCAGTGAATTTAGAGACAAGTTGTCCAAATTTCAACCAATGGACAGTTTAAAGAGTAAATTATTTGGAGTACTTTGCTTCATGCGTACAATTATTGATCAAGAAGCCACTGTTAAGCAAATGGGTCCTCTGCTCTGGAGGTGCTTAGAGGATTCTCAAGTTGCTGAGAAAAATAAAAAGTGATTTTAAAACTAGACAAAAAGTGAAAATTTTCAGAGATCTGATACAAGAGGACAACCCATAAAATAATGAATGAATGGAGGAATGTAGATAACTAGGGAGTTTGAATATTCAAGGAAAAGTAGAATTGAGTGTTAAAAGGCAAAACATATGCTAACCACACTCATCCATTCTAGCACAAGCCCTGCTGATGTCTTAGCCTGATGAACATGCTTCTTATCAGTTCATCCAAAAATACTGAGCTATTCCTCAAAACTTGCTGTTTTAATGCAGGTCCTGGGTCATATTTGAACAAAAACTGAAAATCTTTTTAACATACAAAGATGGTAATTAAAATCTTGCCAAATAAAGAAAACATTCAGGGATTAACTCTCAAATCTAGTGATTCATCTAAACATAAATATTTGAAATATTGTTCCGATAGTTGCACACTACCTTTATGTCTGTTTAATCTGCAGATATCAATAATTTTAAACTAAGGTTGAGGCAAGTTTTGAATTCCTTTTTGGCTCTTTTAGAGAGCAGTGCTTTCCCTATTATCTAATGGATAGACTCTTCACGGAAAAAAGAAAAGTATATATCTCGATAGTGCAGCACAACTCACTGTTGCTTAGAATTAGTCCCTCCCTTCCAATGTTATTTCAGAATGTTATTAGCATATTTATTCTCTCCTTAAAGACTTCAACAGTAGTGAAACTGTCATAATATTGAGAAAGCTTGATGCTTCCAAAGGAAAAAAAAATAACAGTAATGTAATTTTCACCCAGGACAATGAGGATTTAACAGTAAGCACTATTAATAAGCTACTTGCATCTAGTCAGTTCAGTACAATTAATGCAACAAATACTACGACAGCCTTAGCATTTTAATATTACTAGTTACATCAAGTACAAGAAAATTAGAATCTTTCATGTGGTATAATGTCATTAAGCACAAATATATTGAAGCATGATGGTGTCATTTATAAAGTTAACTGCTCTGCATTTTCCATGTTGGCTCAGTAAATTAATGGCTTTGGCACAACTTAAATGCAAATTAATAACCAGAAACAAAAAGGCACTGCTGAAACTGCAGTTATGCATGGAATGACTATTTTGCTCAATGAAAAATCACATTTCAGGAGCTTGCTTATTAGAGGTGGTATCTGCAAACTAGTGCCATTGCTTTCCAAGCAGAAAACATCCAGAGTTATCAGGAATAAAAATTTCTACTTTGGCTTGGATCCTTCTAATACAGAGTTATTTTTATTTACAACCATACTTCATATCTATAATAAAGTAACCCATTGTCCTTAGCATCATCCTAGGAATAGTGTAAGTAGATGTCAAGAACACAACAGCAAGTGATCTTGTTTGTTTCAGTCAGAAGGGGTAGTTCTTTATAAGTGGACCAAAGTAGTAAGTAAAGTTGGAAATCAGATGTTTAAATTGGTTAACACATATTTCCTTCTAATTGAATGTGTCCCCCTTTTGGCCACTTTAAAAAATCTCCACCCCCACCACCAGAAAAAAAATGTTTTCAAATAAGTCTGGCTGTGGGGAGTGGGAAGAAGGTATAAATAAAACAAAATAACACATACACACATAGGCACATTTTTGTTTAATTGAAAAAAATGAATTTAAAAAATAAGTTTTGTTTGTGACAATCTAGAAAACTGTATATCTTCAGCTTTAGAGACCAATGGAAATTGGACTTTGAGAGACAAGAGATTTAAAAAACTGATTATTCTCGTTTTAAACTTCTTTATGAATTTTTAAGTAATGAGACAATATCAGTAGTCTGAATCAGAAACTGTCATTGTACTTACCCAAGTTTAGGACAGGCATCTTTCTAAGTCAGATGTAGAAAGCTCTAAGGGCACATTAGCATTCAGTTTTGGAGTATAATAGATTCTCGTGTATCTAACTTAAAACCCCCTAGATTATAAATCTTCAACAGTTAGTCTATAGTCTGTGACTTGGGATGCCTGTGACTGCAGTGCTCAGCAGAGTCTCAGGCATGGAGTGGGTGCATAATAAATGCTTGCTGAACCAATCTTTTGATCCTGTAGCCCAGCTTATCTTAATTGTGACCCAGTGATCCTGAGACAGGATATGAATTCTGATATTTCAGTCTCACTAATGGCCATTTTCTCAGATCAATTAGTTCCATCGAGCAATAATCTTAACTGTTTGTTAATGTATCTAAATAATTGACCAGACAGGGCTACAAACAGCTATTTCTGCCTCAAAATGTGTAACTTCACCAGTTCCCGGACAAACCTATTTTTTCATCATGATATTTGCTTAAATAGAGAAAATATGCTAGCCAGAGTTGCATTTGCATTCATGTTTAAGATCAGTTAAAATAATACAAGGTGGGAGAAAGATTACATTTTATGCATTTGGTAATATTCTGGAACTAGATGCTTAGCACAAATTCAAATATCACATTTTTATCTTCTCACTACATAAAGGCTCAGAGCAGGGAGTTGGCTCTAAAAGCCAAATTCTGACTGGGAATTCCAAGTGTCTTTTCTACCATTCCTCTTCTACAATTCTTTATTTACTGATGTATAATGATTTCACAAGGATTAAAATTCAAAATCTATAGAGGAGAAAGAGAACCAGTTTGAAAAGAGATCTAAGATTAATTTTAAACTAACTATAAATATGATAAACTATCAGATATATCACTGGAAACTGAAGGTAGAGTGTGCCTTTCTGCAATGTAGTATTCTGGCTTTGCAAAAATGCTGTGCACTGAAAACATTATATAAAAATTTTGGAGTACTAAAATCTCAAGCAAATTAAGATAACAGCATATATATAGTGTGCTTTTATCGTTGTCATGGCTGTTATTGGCTGAAATGACCTAGTTCCTAATTGTACACTCGAAGTGGAAAGGCTGGCTGGGCTCGGAGGCTCAGCGTGTAATCCCGCGCTTTGGGAGGCCGAGGTGAGTGAATTGCCTGAGCCCGTGGGTTCGAGACCCGCCTGGACAACTTGGCGAGACCTCATCTCTACAATAAATAAAAAAAAATTAGCCAGGCGTGGTAGCGCGCGCCTGTAGTTCCAACTACTTGTAAGGCGGAGGCGGAAGGATCATCGGAGCTCAGCAGGTAGAGGCTGCGGTGGCAGGAGCGTGCCACTGCACTCGAGTCTGGGCGGCAGAGTGAGACTCCAACTCAAAAAAAAAAAAAGTGGAAAGGTTAATCTGTTGATTCCGATTATAGGATTGCAGTGAAAAAAAAACCCTAGAAATTTAAATGAGCTCTGATTATATTTTGAGTTGGAGGCATATAAGGGATTTGTAATCAACAGCCCATGACTCAAAGGTTATCAAAATGATGGGCATCAGAAATGTCAAGGTGAAGGATAGTTAATATCTGCAAATTGATCCAATGCAGAACTAAAGATATAAATCCTTTATTCACCCCACAAAAAATACAAAAGTCGCCAGGCTCGGTGGCTCAGCCTGTAATCCCGCGCCTTGGGAGGCTGAGGTGAGTGGATTGACTGGGCCTGCGGGTTCGAGACCCGCCTGGGCAGGCGAAACCTCATCTCTACAATAAATCAAAAAAATTAGCCGGGCGTGGAAGTGCACGCCTGTAGTTCTGGCTACTCGGAAGGCTGAGGCGGAAGGATCGCCGGAGCCCAGCGGGTCGAGGCTGCGGTGGCCGGGAGCAGCCACTGCACTCCAGTCTGGGCGACGGAGTGAGACGCCAACTCAAAAAAAATAATAATAATAAAAAATAAAAAAAATAAAAAATAAAAAAGTCATTTTCTTATCATAATCTAACCCTGAAATGGTTTTGTCTGGAGTCTGGGAGGCTCTGACTAAGAAGGAGCACAGAAAGTGAGAGTTTTAATACAAAGAATCCATGTGTCATTTTTTAACAAGTGCTGAGAAACAAATCTTCCATATTCATGTCAAAAATTGAGTTGAAAAAATGTTTAAAACATTTTAAGGTGAGCGATCTAAAATACATAGCCATTTATGATAAAGTACTCAGAAAAAATGAAATAGCACTGAAATATTAATAATGATCAATAAAGGAAATAAATGCAATGGCATTGTGCACATACTCTTAAATGATCGTGCATTGTTAATAAAGATGACCGTCTGGAACTAGACATATCCCAGCACCCATTTCATCTTTCATAGGTTAGGTAAAAAGAAGGCCACTGACTAGCCAGTAGACCTAAATTCAGGTCTAGCTTGGTCATTAATTAACATGATGATCTTGGCCAAGGGACTTTTTTCACTTATGGGCTACAGTTTCCCCATTTGTAAATTCTCAGTATCTTAATTGATTTGAGACTTTTCCTAGCTAAACCATTCAGTGGTTTGAGAATGAAATAGTGAAACTAACTATCCTTTATCTCTCCTCTGAATTTGAGCCTCCAAATCCTAAAGAGTGTGGAAAAAAAGAAGTATCCAGCAGGGTGGGGATGCCCAGCTGTGGCTTGTGCTTTATAGAACTTGCATTTTGCATTGCTGTGTTCACAGTGTGGGCTACAGAGTCCACTCTGGGGTACGATGGTGTGGCAGGACAGGTAGCTGGGATAGGTGATGTCACATGCTCTGGCACCAACTAGAGAGAAGGAAAGGGTGGCACCCATTCCTTCCACCCAATTTTACTGTGCACTTATAAGCAAGTCCCCCAAATCTCTGTGTCCAAAGTATTAACTGAGTTTTAATATCACTCTTCCAGCTATAGATGAATGTCAGAGGCGTTTGTGTGTTTGGGGAAAGTATGAATAAGAGACAGAGATTCCAAATTTTCCAGGAGAATAAAGGGCTTAACATTATTCTGGAGCACGGGAAAGCAGCTCTGCATATTATGGTACATTACTCAAGCTTCTATCTATTTTGCCACACTCTAAAAATAGACTTTCCACAAGGATTGAACTAGCTGACATACCCACCTACAGAGTAGAAGCATTCCCTTTTCTCTTCAGTTTTACCAAAAAGACACCTACATATGTATGTTCATTACAGCGCTATTCACAATAGCAAAAATATGGAACCACCCTGCTTGTCCATCAATGGTGGACTGGATAAAGAAACTGTGGAACATATACATTATGGAACACTATGCAGCCATAAAGAACAAAATCATGTCCTTTGCAGCAATGTGAAAGCAGCTGGAGACCATCATTCTAGGTGAACTACTGCAGAAACAAACTGAATACTGCATATTCTCACTCATAAGCCGGCCCTAAACGTTGGACATGTGATCACAGAGGTGAGGACAACAAACACTGAACACTGCTAAAGGAGGAAGTGAAAAATGAGGGATAAGGGGCACACAACCACTAGGTACATGTCCACTACAGGGGGAGAGAGGACTTGCCAGAAGACTCAACCTCTCCTGTATGCAATTTACTTACGTAGCAAATCTTCACATATACTCCACAACTCTAAAATAAAAATGAAAAGTATAAAGTTGGTAGACCAACCAACAACAACAACAACAACAAAAGAATATTAAGTAGGTGTCCAGGAGAGAACTATTCCACTACTAACTTCACATAGTGAGATCTATTCCTCTCTACTGCCCCTGCCACAGTACGTTGGTTCTAAGTCTACTTTCTGGCCTTCTCCATTTCATTAAACAGAACATTCCATGAAGCTGCCTTTCTGCAGGGAGCTGAAGCCACATGGTCCAGGGGTCTCCTTCAAAATGTTAGGGACATGGTATGGAGACTCTAGAAAAGCCTTATTTTTGCTCAAGGATTGAACAAAAAATCAAAACAACTTTCTCACTATGGTAGCAACACTGCTTTATCTGAAATTTCACTTACATTTTGACAACAATATGACAGAAGACAGCAAGAAAAGCCTTATCTTTACTTCATCATAGGACTGGGACACCCTTCTGTACTGCCAACTATGGATTCAAAGCTGGGTTCATATAAATCAGCAAAATAAGGCCCTCCTTTGCTGCTGGTATTGTAACATTTATAAAAACACCAAAAATTTGCAGATAACTTAAGAGACTGTAGCGAACTCACACATGTATTATTCCATGAAACAGTCCTAACATCCTATGAAGGGAGCAGGATAAATGTCACCACTTCCTTTACACAGAAGAAACATGAAGGTACAGAGGTTAAAATGCCGGTTCAAAGAAGCAGCCAAAGGAGGGGTTAATTTTTCAGTGCTTCTGATTTCAAAGAATATTTATATGCCAATCACCATATAAGGGCAAAGAATAACAAGCATTAGTCAGACTGAGGTGATCATTGAAGTTAAATCTCTGCATACTCTCTCTGCTTTGTCATCACGACTTGAGTTCCTGGCTGCGATATCTACTGGGCCATATTTTCTGTGGTAGCCTGATGTGTTCTATATGTTTTTTTTTGCATCGTCTATGAAATGTAAGCCTTGACCTCAATCTATAATAACTGAAAGCTTGTTTTGCATGTTTGTGGAAAAAATTACATTTACTCACTATATGTGTATTATAGGGAATTTTGAAGATTTGTTAATGAAAATTGAATTTATTTTCCTGAGTGGCAATGACACGATGTTTAATTCACACATGTTTAACCCTATGAGGTTTAATTCACTATGATGTTTAATTCACTCTATAAATTTTTACTACCTTAATTATTAAGTTTGTACCTTCATCAATGGCAAAAATTAATTTTCTAGTAAAAATATTAAGACCTGGCTGAGTAGCACCCCAATTTCCTAGGACCAATCTGTTTTATGGCCATAATCCTGGAATACTCATTAATAGCTACCTACCCCTTTTACTTTCGTGTCCTTGTTTAGAAAATAAATTTTATAGTCACCACAATTAAGACCTTTCATCTTAGTTTTTCTCCCCATAGACCTTTTGAGAAAAAATAATCTTGTTATTTAACATACTAATTTCTAAACTTAGAGAATAACTTTTTTCTTCAAAGAAAGCTACAGAAATAGACTGAAGTCCAAGGAGACTTGATGATGGCCTGACCTGAAGCAGCAGCAATGAAAACAAAGAAAAGCACACCGATCTGGGTAATATTTAAAATATATAAGCATGATACAGTGAGTGGTGACATTGGAAGGGGAACTGTTTGGAGAGGTAGGATAATGAATTTGATCACAAATACACCTAGTATAAGTTCAATATTACAGAGTAAGGAGATGTTAAGCTGGATATAAGAGTTTGCAACTTGTAATAAAAGTCTAGGCTGAAAATATGCATTTGAAGTTACCAGAATTTCAATAATATTTGCTAAGAAACACCTGTCTATGATCTTCTTCAAAATGTATCCTTACAAACAAGAAAGGTTCCAGTTAGTTACCCACTTTTAAAAGAACTGTAGACATATATAAATAATGCTAATTAATAGCTGTGATTTGCATTGCATAAATTATATCTACTTAAAATTAAGTTAGATTTTATTTCAGATTTTCAGAATGTTTGATTTGTAATAATTTCCTTGGAATATAACAACAAAAGAAAAAGAGTTGAGCAAAGATCACTTATCATCTCAAAGCTGTACATAAAGTATACCCTAGGAAACTAATTTTGGAAGATCTCTCTCTCTCTCTCTCTCTCTCACATACACACACACACACACACACACACACACACACACACACACACACAGGTGTACAACAAAACCTGCAGGCACTGCTTAAATTCATGGCAAAGGGGATGTCTCTTTCATCTAAATGAAAATATGACAGTAAAGGACATTTCAATTGTCTTGTAAGCCCATGGTAATATTTCTTTCATCTTTGTCAGATTATTAAATAAATAAAAGAAGGCGATTTGACAGCAAAAGGGTGAGACCAAGTAAAAGGGCAATGAATACTGAGAATATGCAGGAGTCAGTAAGCAGTTCAGCCTGACAAGAAAAATATTGCATTTTGATGTCATTTCTGAGTAAAATGTGCTTGTCAAATGGGGATGATGATTGGTCTATTGAGAAACTGAAAATCGGGCCATTATTGGATGATATGATGTTTTGCTGTGTCAAGTAAATAGTCTGTGATGAATGACACAAGACTGAAAGAAAGCAAGAGCGTACACTGTGCCTTTTTTTTCCCTTAGGAAACATTTATTTGGCAACCAAAATTGTTAAACATTTCTATCTATACTAATTGGAGTTAGAAGTATTTTATTTTGGGGGAACCTCATATGTTCTAGGTAAGGGTTATATTGAATTTCTGCAAACTATATCTGATCTAATTAAATTAATCATCACAACACTTTTAATCCTACTCTACAGATGTGGGTATAAAGGTCCAAAGAGACTAAATCAGTTGCCCAAGATACTAGATTCCCAACTCAATTCAAAAGCCAGTTCTCTGTAGTCCTACCTTATCCATGGTTTCCCAATATGTAAACATTTGAAGATGATATACCAAGAATTTCAAGTTACCAAGATAATCTCTAAGAATGAAATAAATATCTATTATCTAAGACAGGTCACTGAGATGAATGAAAGAATAGGAAGAAGAATACCTGAAATGATGTATAAATAGTGTTATTGAGGGCCTGGGACGAGAATCTAGTATTTTCCTGTCATCCACTTAGTATAGAAAACTAAAGGGCTGAGAATGGGAGAGCTGTCTTGAGTATAAGATGATAAAAGTAATTGGTTTCCATTGACAGTGCAGGTAATCTTGGAAATCAAAACAGAGAAGAAACTAATACTGATTGTTGCTTTCCAGTTCATAAAAATCCAGATGCCCAGGCCACATCCTTTAAATTAGAAGCTCTGGGAGCAGGACCCAGACATCCATACATTTTAAGAATTCTCAGATGATTTCACTGTTTGGCCAAAGTTAAGAGCTGCTATTTCAGAATTCTAGAACCTATTTTTGATTGATTTAGCCTTACCTTAGAAACTAATAACACTAGCAGAAGAAAAAAACAGAATGTTGGATGAATTGAATTCTTAAATCCTAGTTTCAGGTTCTCTCACTTTTCCAGAGAGGTTGTTTAAGGACAAACATCAAGAACACAGAAGGGAGTGTTGGAAGAGGATGCCAGTATACATTATTAACAGGATGATCAGCTAGACACTGAACAGTTCTGTCTGGTTTGCCAAACAATAAACATGTGTTCACAGTGAAAGTAAAATAAATGGAGCCAGGACAGGCTCCACAATCCACTCCTCCATCTCCATCCACAAAACTAAAGGCTGGCATTTGGCACTTGCAGCAGGAAAAGTGAAGGGTTAAATTTTTTTAAAAAAAGAATAATAGAAAAAACAAGGCATTCTCTTTTGGAGATGAAATGAGTGACTCTGGAGTTTAGAGAGAAAAAAAGTCTAATCTTTTTTGTTGATATTTGAAGTATCGTAATTATCTCCAAATACTTCTAATAATACAGCCTTTTAATAATTGAGCCATGTTTATTGGTAATGGACACTATGTTATATGCTCAGCATATGCTGCTTAGTCCTAAAATAACTCTGCATAGGAAACCAAAACACATACCCCAAGTAAACACTGTAGTGCCAACATATGAATATACTTCCATGTAATTTCACTTTACCAGTCTTCCACTTGGAGTTCTTATATGTTTTTTCATCCCTAAAGTAAGCTTTGGCCTAAGACCTATTCTATCCTAAAGAAAATATGAACTGGTAATATTAGAGCAGATTTGAGGCATGGGAGAAAGACAGAGAGAGAAAGATAAAGAGAGAGCTAGAGTCATAATGGCAGTGGATACAGTGTAGTGAAAAGTGGTTGGGTTTTGAAGTCAGAAATATTAGTTTGCATCACAGGAACTTAATGAGAAAGTTGAAAGAATTCATAGAAAATGAGAATTATGACACATAAACTACAGAGAAATCTCCTTTTTAGTAAAATAATTCTATATACTAGAGACCATAATGTTTCTTTTTATCTCATTCAGACCAGTATGCCAGGATCAGAAAGCTGACAGGCATTCAGGACAGACAATGTACAGAAATAACAATTGTATAATTGGCTAGACAAGCCACGGGCTACAGTTGCCCTTGTACAATGTCACCTGAGGACCTGTGATAGGAAAAGGAAAGGTAGGAAACTTAACTCTCATTACTGAAGAAAGATAATATAAAGGAAACAAAGTGAGCATCAGACTGCACAAAGACTGAGTTTGACCACATATCTATGAAGAGAGACTAATGAGCAAAAACACACTAACAAACTGGCCCCTGAGTCATGTTAACTCACGTCTCTATGCCACAAACAAAAGCAAGCAAAGCAAATACTATACCAGAAGCAAACTCCAAATGCCAAGGGGAAAAAATTAAATTGGCCAAAAAAGATAGGAGTTTCTGGCTGCTATAAAGAAAATCAATGTTCTACCTGTGCAAGAAGTTTGGTGTAAGAACTACAATGAGTCAAGCATTTATAATAAAAATCAGTTACTGTTAAACATAATAGCCATAATAGAAAACTCACTCCATGTCAGGCACAATTTTAAGTACATATGTGAATTCATATAATCCTCACAATAGCTCGAGGCAGTGTTATTGTTTGCCTCATTTTACAGATGAGGAAACAGAAGCACAGAAAGGTTAATTACTTACTCAAGATCATACTGCTAGAAGAGATGATTCCAGAATGAAAGTCTGGGCAGTTTATTTCTAGAGTCCAAGACTTTATCTACCATGTTCTTCAGTCTCTCTGGACAATTCTATTCAATAAACATTTATTAAATACTTAATATATAAATGCCTTGAAGCAGATCCAGAGAAATAAAACACATATTCCTGCTGGGGGTGGGGTTATGGAATGGTCAAATAAAATCAGCACAGTCTAATTACCCAAGAAACGATAATTTGTAGCACAAAATCCATATAATGCAATGCACAGTTCTCTGGTGGTATCAGAGGACATGCAAACCCAGTGAGAAAGCTAATGGATGTTGGAAAGGAAACAGGGAATTGGCCTATTACTACTACTCTGTGAAAAAAATTTCATGTAGAGTATGCTCCTGAATCTTTTCCTTGAAAGAACTATTTCCCCTAAGTTTAGAACTCATCAGTTCAATCACCTACTCACAGGTACAGTGGCAGACCCAATATGTGTCCCTTCATCTAGTCCCAGAGTCCCTGCATCATCCCCTATCTCATGTATCTCCTTTGAAAATCTCTGCGAGGTGGGTGTAACTGGGGAGAAATGTCAGAAGATGATTATGCTGTCAACAGGAGCAAGAAAGGGTCAAGAGGAAGAATGTCCTGCAACCACACTAAAGCATAATGATGGGATATAAAGTTTAATGGAGGGATACAGAGCAGGTGGGTCGATTTCACTGAAGCATGGGGCACTCTTAAGTCTATTGACTGGAATTATTTGTAGAGAAACTGAAACAATGGAGACAAATTTTGCTTTATTGTAGTAGGATGCTATAGATGTATCTGAATAGATTTTGTTCTTGCTGCATCAAAGCAAGGTAGGTTAAACTGGCATCCATTACTTCAGTGAGATAACAAAAAGAAAGTGGAAGAAGAAAGAAGAAGGATAGGTAAAGAGGCATGTACGGGACTATAGTCAGGCAGTAATGAGCCTCCTCATGGGCAGAGAAAGTACCAGTGGAAACACATCAATGGCCCTGAATCTCTTGCTCTTGGCAACTGACTTCAAGGAACTAAATATCAGTCCACAGAAATGCCAAGCATACCTTTTTGCATTTGTGTAACTAGCTGAACTCTTGCTCAGTATTTTGTGCAATTTGGTCCCTCAAAAAGGTTAACTTAATTTTGACCACTAGAGGTATTATTTGTAGATAGTACACTTCAAATATCCCTTAACATGCTTTGTAAACATAAATGTATAAAAGCAAATTTGATTTCTAACTTGACTTATGTAATTCAAGAGGACAACATAAGTTGAGGAGGTATCATGCATGGCGTGCTGCATATAATTTCAAGGTTATCTTATGAACCCTGAATTAGTAAGCTCATTACTGACTCATATGTTCTTCCTGAACTTATTTAAAGAAATATGTTGTACCTTTTTAGAAAATATAGGTTAAATATTACTATTGGTTTTAAACACCCTAATACTTTGAACAAAACCCAGAAATTTAGACCAAATCCAGAAAAAGAAACCATTTCCATGGGTGTCCTGTCATTATGAGGCTGAGTCATCCCTTTCCATCATTGCCTATACAGTTGGAGAGGACCTGGGTGTATATTTAGCATTTTTACAGGGTCACTTTCTCAGAGAAGAAATGGCTCGGACTTTCTGAGGAGGAGCTGTTCCATATATATCAATGCATCTTGAACAGGCTGGGTAATTTTAGGCAAAGAGTTCTTTTCCTGAATTTTCCAACAGACCATCAAAATCCATATTTCTGTAAAATAATACTTTCATTTACATTAAAATTTTTCATTTATTTTAGAAAGTAACTGTGTCATTTCCTTAAAACATTATTCTTATATTTCAGGATAGGAATGGCAGAGGTAGAGTTCATGACAAATAGCACAATATTCTTTCTCTATCACCCTCAATCTCCAGTCACATCATTTCTACTCAAGGACTTCAGAAAGGAAGACAAGAGGTATTCATGTTTTTAGAATGTCACCCAAATTTCGGGGAATACTAGTAACATACAGAACTTTATTTTTCACTCTGTCTCAGCATGGTACCATATTATCAGTATAAGAAAGTTGATAGCAAGCCAACAGATAAATAAGCCTCCCTCTATAAGTGCATAAATTAATCTATTTTCAAACAGTTGTTTTTTGGCAGCATGTATCATTTGACAAAAATCTCATAAGTTTAAGACATGACCTCTCTAGTGTCGGAAAGACCTAGGGTGTAGTTTCTCACTTCAGCACTTCCTGGCTGTAAAATTGGGTAAGTTATTTATAATCTTTATGCCTCATTTTCTTTATCTATAGAATGAGGGTAACGTCTATGTAACATTATTGTCTTAAAAATTAAATGAGCAAGGTAGATAAAACCTCCCATCTTTTTTATAGTCTGTGTATAACTTTTGTGTAAAACCAGTTAAAAAATTCAAGTAGGTAGGTAGATAAATAGATGGTTGAGTGATAGATACATATAGATAATGATAGATCAATGTCAAAACCCAAAGTCAATCTCAGGAGATATACATTATTTCTATTTTGAGTTCTATTGTACAGCATGGTGATTATAGTTAATAAGAGTATATTGTACATTTCAAAATTGCGGAGTAAATTTTAATTGTTCTCACCACAAAAAATAAGTATTTGGTGTAGCAGATATGTTAATTAGATGCATTTAATTATTCCACATGGTATTTATAAGTCAAATACTTTGTACCCCATAAATGTATACAATTGTAAGTTGTGAGTTTACAATAAAATTTTAAAAAATCACAACTTGCCTTTAAAAAAGACATGAAGTTGAGAACTTTGCCAAGAAGCCATGCTGTGTGTGCAAATATAGTTCAATGAGAGGCTAGCCTGTTTAAAGGACTAACTACAGTGCTACTATGGATCCTGACATGATCAGTCTATGAGATTCCAGAACTAGGGAGAAGAAGCTCATAGGGAGTAGCGCTTCTGTTTGTATTCTCTAACACATTCGCATAGGCTATGATGCTCTTTTCTTTTTTTATTTTTTTTAAGACTTACCATGCCTACTGCAAGAAAAATCATTTGCTATTTCCAGCATTAAAAATACACATGATCCCCCTCAAAAAGGCAAAATAAGAGAGAAAGAGAGACAAAGCAAGAGGGAGAAAATTTTAGAGAAAACAAGGTCATGTAGTCTCTCACTTTCTTTATGCATCCTAAAGATAAATGTTCAGGTCTAGGATGAGGCTGCCTCTCTCCTTTTCTCAACTGGGCTAAAATAAATGTTTGAATAGTTCCATTTAAAACCTGTGGCTGTATTTCTCACACTATTAAAAAAGAAAAAGGTCCACAGTCATTTTCAGCCCAAACCTCATTCTAAATAAAGCTTTTCATCTTTTCTTGACTCTGATTCCTAATTTAACATGATCTCACCTACCTTACTTATCCAAAAATCACTTTTCTGGCAACTTCAACTATTCTTAACAGAAGTATGAATCAGAAAGGAAAAAAGAAAAGAAGGCTTCTGGATACTAAGCCACAGCCTAAAAATATATGTGCTCCAAAGCTCATATAGATTTTTTAGTTTTTCAAAAAAGTGTCCTTACGAAAAGCCTAATCATGCTGACCTTCCTTATTACAATCAGTTGGGTTGATTTGCTTTTACAGCTAACAGAGGGTAGCAGCAAATCCCAAGTCAGTGGCAGTGAGTCAGGAAGTGAGAATTAGAAGTTTGGCAGTCATCAGAACAGTAATAATAGCAACCATGGATCAAGCTGTTTTAGTGCAACCAGTCGTCTTAACTACACATCATAGGCACCAGTCTATTTAGTCTTTGTAGCCCCATTTTTGTCAAGGAGGAAATAGAAGAACAGAGAGACTGAATGTTCAAATAAAGGAGGTAAAATTTGAACATAGGCAGTGTAGCTTCAGAATGGCAATGACAACAAATAGTAACATACGTGCATAGGGCAAACATGAAAAAAAAGAGTTAAAATTTGTTAGTTTGGGATGATCTAAGAAAGGGGGAATATTAGTTTTGGGCTACAAAACTTTGCAAGTTTCCTTAGTTCCTGCTAGCTCTAGGCTTTCCCCTAGCTCTTGCATAAAACCCCCTAGGCAATGCCTCATAGCAAGTCCTGCCACATGAAAATGGAGGAGTCTCCTATGGACAGGCAGCTCTCCCTGGGTTGGCAGGAAAATACTGTCTTAGGGTGACAATACATGGCTTGCCCCCCGCATACACAGAGATACATGTGTAGACATCCCAAATCTCATCTCATTATTCAAGATATCAATAATTTGGGAAAAATTAAATTAAAGAATTTGACAAAGATAAAATAAAAGCCCTAGAGAAGCCCATCCGAGAGGAACTGAAAATAAAGGAGTGATGTGAATTTAGAGTATGCTCTTTGTCCATCAACTACTTTATTTCCATAGAGAGCTGCTAGTTATGAGAAATGGAAGGAGCAAACACAAGTTGAATAAAACCCTTGAGCTGACTAGGAGAGGGAACTCAGACAGACACTCAAATTATGATACAAATGTGGCGAAGAACAGATAGAGGAGAACTCACAGAGAACACTGAGGGTACAAAGTAGGGAGAAACTATTTTATCCCCAAGGAACTGGAAAGTGTTCCGGAGAAAACTACCCTTAAATATTACCCATGCAAGATAAAGCTAAATGCTGTCCTCTGATCCAAAGCACACCAAAAAGGAGGAACTTCCAGATAGAGGGGTGGGTGTCTGAGAGCTGGGAGGTGCTGCTAGAGGAGGTGGATTCTAGAAAGGGAATGGGCTGCAGTTTGTTGACAGGTAAGGCTGAAAGAAAAGGCCAGAGTAGCCGAGGGCTTCTGTGATTAAAGCAAATCTCCAGGCCAAGGGATTTTTGGATTGGGAAGAATATTGAAGAGATCTCAGGTCATTTGGAAGTAGCTCCTCAGATCTTTCTTATGTAAATTGGGTGGAGGGAAGGGTAGACTGGGTGAACTGGAGTTATCTCCAAATCTAACTTTCCCAAATACCAAGATTCATTTGGGCATCTTGCCATGGATCATCAAGAAGAGTTATATGTATATTAAATAATTTTGTTTACAAAAGAAAGAGATCAGACAATTACATTTTAGAAAGATTTATTTCAGAAACATTCGAAACAAAAAATATAGGCTCTTAAATGGGTAAGCTTTGCTTATTTGAAAATGCACTTATATGAGATACTCTATCTCTAATCATGCCAGAAAACAAAGTAAATGCCACTGAAATAAACCTAACCCCAAGTAAAAATATTTAAAATGGCAAATCTGAAAGCATTCATAGTTTCTAAATTAAATGTTGATACATAGCATTTCCTATTCCTGTAAAGTCTAAAAAAAGGTATTTAAGAGCTAAATAGTGCTTTGTTAGCTACTCAGGAAACCAGAGGGCTGTTTAAGAATTAATATCCCAGTTGCCTTTAATTTTAAACTTAGCTATTAAAGATGCCCTCCTTCCCTCCTTTTGAGGGCTTCTTCTTGTGGTAAATGAATAAAGGGATACTATACATCAAAGTGTAAGAGATAAAATTAGGCTATCATATCTACCTGGATCTAACCATTTAAAAAGACTTTTAGAATAATGCAGTCATTATTGTTTCATTTTTGGATGCAAAGTATCCAAATTGTTGAAGTTAATTCATGATGGATTATAAAAATATCTGCTTGTATAAAATTGTATTTATAAGAATTCTTAACAAAAATATCTGCTTGTATAAAATTGTATTTATAAGAATTCTTAACTGTAGCCTGGTAAAGATGCCTAGTGACAAAGTACCTCACTGACTTCAGTCAAAAATCAGTTTCCTGGGAGTTGAAGTTGAAAATACACAGATTTTCTCTGCAAGAACCAGAATCATGAGTATCTCCATCAATCTAGGAGAGAGGGATGCACTATATGAAGTAGAATACCTCTCAGCACTTCTGTGCATCTGCCCATCACAGGCATTTACTGAGTAGTCCTCCAATATTTTGAGTCTACTAGGCTAGAGAGAACACCAAGAAACATTAGGAAAACACACACACACACACACACACACACACACACACACACACACAGACACACACACACACACACACACACAACAGGAACAAACACCTGATATCTCTTCTTGATTGTAATAAATGTAGAAACGTTTATTTTTCCCTCTCAGAGCCTCAGTTTCCCCTTCTGGGACTCTTGACTCTGTGCTTACTTTAGTTTACCATATTATACCAAAAGAACAACAATCAAGCCCCTGATCACCAAAGGCTGCTCATTGTCAAAGGAGCTGGAAAGATGAAGAGAGGAGATATTTTCCCTCAAAAAGGATCCAGAAAACAGTCTGCTGCAAAATGACCACATTAACAATAGCACAAAGATCAAATTCAGAATTACTGGATTTCTTGGAATCTTTGATTCAAGTTTCAATCAGGCATGGTGTCCATATTTCACTATATAATTTGTTTTTGTTCCACAACCAAAATGACACATGACTGAAACAGTGTGATAATACTTTCAGGGGCCTCTGGAAGATTTCCTTGCATTTATGTAGTGTATAAGAAGAGGTAGGGAAGCTCTGGGCAAAAATGGAGAGAAAGCAGGCTTGGAGGAAAGAAGTCTTCCCATAAGGTCAGCAAGGGCTGGGGAGCAAGATGCAAATGAGATGTAGAGGAGCAAGTCATGGGGCTGTTCTCAGTCACACATATGCAGCAAGTGCTGTGTTAAGAAGTACATTTGTATACCCAACCCTGAATTGTACCCTACATCTTTATTAAAAAAAAAAAAAAGGAGTAAAAACATTTATTCAAGAAGCATAAAAAAAACGTTCTTGACCCATTTTGCTATTAAACGCAGGAACGATGGAAGAGGACAGTACATGATTAATTAATTGCTCTATAGCCTGCCTTTTCCAAAAGAAAACTGAGCAATTGAGAAGATATACTTGTCCTCCATAAAAGTACTGTTTTCCAATGGTCTAAATCTATGTCAGTTTAGCAAATCCGCTGAATACCTGCACTATGTGAAAGTGCTCAGCTAGATAAGAGAGACCTAGGCTTGACCCATCAGGAGCTTACCCTCCTAACCACAGCCACTACTCCAAAAGGATGCACTGTGGAAGAAAAGTTTCCAGGGAAAACTTGATTTTTAGGATAGCCAGAAGTAATTATGTTTAATCAAGGCCACATATCAGGGGAAAACTATTACAAATAGTCAAATATTTTAAGTATGGTCCATAACCTGAATCAGAAGAGATTTCTAAATAGGAGTTGCCCAATTTTCTGAGCAATTACAAATAATAAAAAGTTGTATGCTTTCTTCTCCCAAAAGCTTCTTTGAAGAGAACACTTTGCATGCCTGTGCGTAGGTATGTGTGTTTAAACTCTCTTTTTACGGTAGGCATATCCTACATATGAAGAATGTTCATAAACTGAGACTCACAGAAGTAATGAACACTGAAAACAATTTGAAATTTTTTAGCCTGATAAGGTATTTTTATTCTTTTTCTCCCAGAGACTTGCCTTAGGGGTCAAATTAGAAATAATTGAACCATAACCCAGTATATACCTGAGAAATGAAAACATTTGTCCACAAAGAAACTGATACACTAATATTTATAGCAATGTTACTCATAATAGTGGAAACAACTCAAATGTCCATTAACTGTAAGACAGATAAACATAATTGGGTATATCTGTACAATGGAATATTACCTGGCCATAAAAAGGATTGAAGTATCCATTATATGGATAGATGGGAACATTATGCTAAATCAAAGAATACAGTTAAAAAGACCACATACTATTTGATTTCATTTATATAAAATGTCCAGAGAAGGGAAATTAATAAAGAAAGTAAATGAGTGGTTGCCTCGGGCTGCAGTGGGGAGAGGTCTGGGAAATAATGAATGATAACTAAAATATACATGGTTCTATGATTAAAAAAGAAATAATTTTATAAATATTGAAGTTTTATATAAATATATAATTAGGTTTGAAATACATGAAATTTCCAATTTTAATTTTTTAATTGTATTTTGCAATAATTATAGATTTACAGAAAAGTTGTAAATATACTACAGAGTATTTCCCCCTGGCCTTAATATTAGCATCTTACAAAATGCAATTCTCAAAGCCAAGAAATTTACACCAGTTCAATACTATGAATTAAACTGCAGACATGATTCATAGTTAGCTGATATTTTCTCTAATCTCTTTATTTTCTGTTGTAGGATTCAGTTTGAGCTACCATGTTATAATGGTTCAGCACGTCTTCTCAGCTACCTCCAAATGTTGTAATTTCTTAGTCTTCCTCTTTTTTCATAAACCAAATCATCACATCTTCTTGTAGAAAAAATAGTCAGATATAAGCAATATCACATAGTTCCAATTAATGGTATTTAAGTTGCTGAACACTGTCTCTGTCAATGCAGGATCACAATTCACATTTACCATCATCTCTGTCAGCATGAAGTAGAGTGGTCATTGTGCAGTAGTCAGTAGCACGAGCTCTGGGACCACAGTTTAACCACTGGACAGCTCAGTAATATTAGATGATTTGCCTAACATCTCTCTCCTTACCTTTTCCATCTGTAAAAAGACCCTTCCACCATAGGGTTGTTGTGATAATTAAATGAGACAATACATGAGAAGCCCTTAGCACACTGCCTGGTGCATAAAAGTATTTGCTGTAGCTATTTCTTTTCATTAATGCCTTACATTCCCTATATTACTATTATCCCAAGTTTCTTCAATTATCAATCTTTCCACAAAATATTGGTAAATATTAGCAAATCAAGAAACAATTCATATTTCAAGACACTGGGGCTAGCATGCAGGAAGACCACAAACAGTGTGAGGTGTGGAAGAGGAGCTAGGTACCTTCTAAACCACTGGCACATCCTGTACTAGGCACTACAGCATACAACCATAGAGAATAATCAATAAAGCTTGTCCAAACAATGCATATTCTATGACTGTGACGTCAATGGAATACAAATCAATTGCAAATAGAGCACTGGTCATGGTCTGGCAAAGATCAGATAACCACAGTTACAATTGGTGACATGGTGGAGCTGCTCCACCAAGATCACTTGTGATTATAAACCATAGGGTGACCTTCAGAATGTCACCTAAATGTGTAAGTTTCATAAATACTAGATGTGTCATAATTCATTAGCAGTTTGTAGCAAGCTCTAGCCCTCACTAATGAAGAAGCACAATTTAGCAAAGAAATGTGCAAATTATCAACTGTTTAAGAAAATACTTGATAAACATCTTCACCAAATTAGATTTAATTTTGCCATTTAAACTGCCTCCTGTGGAGTTTAACTACACCATCAAAAACAGCTATTGCCTATAAAATCTGAAACAAAGGCAGTAACATTTGCTGTGTGATTCTTATGGAGAATGTTCCCTCATCTTCCTGAAAAAGGAATAGCCCCACAGTTTGTACCTCTCCGGAGGCTTTGCTCCTATGTGAGGTCTACGTGTTTCCTTCTCATAAAAGAAAATAATAATAAATGAAAATAGAAAGGGTAGGCAAGATATTCTTATATTTGCATAATTTTTATGAGTAACCTTACATTAGATTTATAGAAAAGGGTGTTAAATAGATGGTTTGTGATTATATAATAACAAAACACACTGATTACAAGAAGCCAGCCCTAAGTTCATTAAAAATTAGTCAGACAAGCCAGGCAGTTTCATAATTTGACATGACTACTAAACTGGTTGATTAAAGGATGTGATAGCCAGATATGGCTTTGATTTCATAAAGAAATGTAACAATACAATGAATAAGTTATATTATTAATAATAATCGTATATTTACTAATATATTTAACATTATATATTTAATAATATAATGGAATAAATGTGGGCTGTGGGATAGTTCTGATAGGTAAATTCACAGCTGGATGAAAGTACAAAGAGTTCATGTATGGAATTTGGCCGACAAATATGCTAACTCTGGGTGAGGACCAAGGGCTGCTCTTGACCTTGTCCAGTCATCTAAAAGATAACAGAATTTTGGGGGTTTCAGATAACAAAGTAGAAAGCATGCTAAGTAACTGGTAGATGGCATGACACTGAAGTTAGAGCCAAAGCTCTGGTTCATATTTGTATCAAATCCAGACAAGAACATGTATTAGGAATAATGTATGATCTATCTTTGGAGTTGTCAAAAAGTAAATCCATTTTCAAAGATACAATGAAGAAGATCTGGTTTAAGAAGAGATTATCAGTATGCCTTGGGACTCAGTTGACAATAAACTCAGCATGAGCTGGCCAAGTGGTAAAATGTTCAAGAATAGGTTTTCTGAATAAATGATGTCAGACCAAGATAAGTAAATATCCTTTTTTTCTTTTCTGAAGAGATCAGATCTCATCCAAGGCAGTGTGTCTATATGTGGGAACATGTTTCTAAAACTTTAGATTTTCAACTAATTTTAGACTCATAGAAAAGTTTCGAAAGCAGCAGACAATTCTTACAATTGTCTTCTAGTTTCCCCCTTTGTTAATATCTTCCCTAGAACAATTATTGAAATAAAACATTTAACATTGGAACATATCAGTAAAGACAAAGACTTTTTTTTTTCAAATTCCACTAGGGTTTTTTCCCCCCACGAATGATCTTTTTCTTAAGAAAAACATTTTAAAAGTTGGGCATGGTAGCTCACGCCTGTAATCCCAGCACTTTGGGAGGCAGAAGTCAGAGGATTGCCTGAGCCCAGGGCTTCAAGACCAGCCTGGGTAACTTGGTGGGACCTTGTCTATGCAATAAATAAAAAAATTATCCGGGCATGGTGGCATGTGCCTGTAGTTCCAGCTACTTGGATGGCTGAGGCAGAAGGATCGCCTGAGCTATGTGGGCCAAGGCTGCAGTGGCAGCGAGCTTTCACTGCACTCCAGGCTTGGTGATAGAGTGAGACTCCAACTCCAATAAAAAAGAAAAAAAAAATTATAAGATCAATGCTAATGAATCATGACACATCCAAAATAGGACCATGGAGAAGGCCAGGATTTGGGTACCAGGAAAATGAGCAATGTTGAGAGCACTTTTTTTCTTTTCTCTACTGAAACACACTTTCTTGATGATCCAATTCTAATGGCTTTCAATACCCACTGTTTTCTGACGACTTTAATATTTGCATTTCTGGCCTAGATATCTCCCCTGAATTTCAAATGCCTGTACATGATTACCCTTTTGATAGCTCCACCAGGATGTCTACTAGATATCTGATAGACATGCAGTTGTCAGACACAAAACTACGCATCTCCCCACCCTGCTATCCCTGCAGTTTCCCCATTCTTCTAGTCGCCCTCTGACTCATCTCTTTCTTCCTTACTCCATACTTAATTCATAAGAAAATCTTGCCTATTTTTCTTTAAAAACATGTATAGAATCTGACTACTTCTACTCTGACACATCTACCTGGTATTCAAGTCATCAGTTCATAAAAAAGCATCCTGTCCAGTATCTGTGCTTCCATTCTTACCTTTTGCTGCTCTGTTTTTGACACAGCATCCACTGTGATTGCTTGATTTTGTCACTCCTCTAATCAAGCTGTCCAATGGCCTCTGATCTCACTCAACATAAAAGTCAAAATCCTTGAATGGCCTGCAAAGCTTTATACAATCTGGTATCCTGCTTCTTATCTAACAAACATAATTTCCTTTGAGTTTCCCTCTTCCTGATATGTACTCATCCCAGATAATTGTATGGCTCACCCAATCATACCCTTATCTTGGCAAAGTGAAGTTATTTCTGGTCCTGGAATTCAAATTGCAGGCTCCCTTTTACCTCCCCCAACTTTGTCTCTGTAGCACGTATGGCCATCAAGCAGATATGCTTGATCTATTTTGTTTATTATCTTTGGGGTAGGGATTTTGACTGTTTTGTTCACCACTGCTGTACATTACTTAGTGTATGTTCACCAAAATTTAGTTAAATGTATGAATCAATGAATTACAGTGATTAACAAGGACACTTATTCTGGAATCAGACTGCCATGTCACAAGTGTCAACTGGATTGCTTACAAGTTCTATAGTCTTGGTCAAATTGTTCAAATTAATTCTTCGCTTTATGCATTTAGTACATGTGGATGATAATACCTAACTTGCAGATTTGTAATGAGGATTAAATGTGACAATTCACAAAAATTATATAGCAAGATGTTTGAAAAATGTAAATGGTAACTTAATATTATTATTTATTTATTAAAAAGCTAGAAGCAATAGCTTAAGCATAAATACCTACCTAATGAGTCAGTCAGTGTAACTTGGCACTTAAGTTCAGAACATTGGAATCAATTTGACCTGAATATAAATCTTAGCTCTGTTATTATCTAGCTTTGTTTCCTTGAGCAACACTATTAACCTCTATAAACCCTAGAATTCTTAACTATAAAATTGGAACAATAATCTTCCTTCATCTATTCACTGAGAAGATAAGATATTATAGAGTGCTTAGTGCTATTCTTAGTATTCGCTAAAGTGTTGACTAAATAAATGGTCTTGATTGTTGCAAAATCAAGAACTTCATTGATCTAGGTGATTGTTGCTTTTGCCTTTCCTGTGGCCTTTTTCAGTCGCCTCCCCACGTCTCTGTAGTTCAAGCTTGCTCTCTAGGACCAAGAGCTCTGTACCCTCTAACTCCCACATCACAATCATAAGTTGACCACATCATAATTCTTTTGACACTAGTTACTGATAAATTTGGTTAATTTATTTATTTAAGAAATATGTATCAATACCATCTGTGTGCCAAGCTCTGTACTAGGTGTGCTCAAGTATATTTTGGTGAATAAATCCAACACCTGCCCATATGGAGCTTCCATTCTAGTAACAGGTAACAATGCAATGAATTAGCCCTTCCAAAGCTTGTTATTAAAGCTGAGAATCTATATTGCTAGTCTTGCAGTAATTTAGCTGAGAACAAAGACATTTGGATCACAGGCCACTCTGGGTAACTATAAATGTACCATGCCCAGGCTGTGGCCACATAGTACTCTTCTGCTCTGGCCTCCATGAACCACTATACAGCTCTTCTATAGGGAACACCAGAGTACTCTCTCCTACACAATAATCAGGCCTAACTCCTATTAACACTGTTGCTATGAGTACAATGACTACTACTACTTTAATTACTTATATTGCTACAACTATTATCTTCATTATTTTTCAATCATGTATTTAACTAGCTTACCCATTTTGATGTTAACATTAGCAGCTTAAATTTTCCTTGTTAATATATTTTACAATACTAAAAACATTGTCAATATTTATATTTAAATTATAAAATATAGGAAGGTCAAAATGTCATTGCTAAGGAAAAATGAAATAAAGGTTAGCAGACAGACAGTCATCCATGCATCATGGTGACATTTCAATTTATCTTCAGCTCCTCACAGACTTCAGTACAGTGACAGTAAGTCAGCATTCACTCACTCAATCTGGGATGCTGGGGGTCTATACAAAATACCATTCATCAACTCTCCATGCTGCAATCAACCAGAAAAGCATATGCAGGAAAACTGTTTACATATTAGTGAATGTATCAGTAACAGCTTGAAAAATACCCCTGCCTCTGTCCCTGAAATATCATGGGATCAAGACTGATGCTAACATCACAGATTAGTCTAAATCACCTATAATAGCCAGATGTTTTCTTACTTTGCATTGAGATTATAAGCTGATCTAATTACTCTGTTGATTTTTAGCCGGGTGGATAAGATGGCATGATGTCACGTTGCATGACAAGGCCATGTGGGACAAATCCAACCTCAGGCAAGAAGTACATGCACACACGGTATCTCTAAAGAACTAATTGACAAAGTAGAGCTCACAGATGGCTGGAGTCTACTGTGGCAACTGATAAGGTAGCTATCACCCTAACTTATAGGTATTCTTTATATTTACATTTTTTCAGCTTCTCTTACCAAATTGACTTTGAAATTTTCATAAGTTAGGAGAGCAATAAGCAAGCTATGTCACCTCAACTGTTCACCCTATTTGTTGACCATATGTTTTTTTTCTCTTTTTTGACTATTTCCCTATTTTGCACAGGGATTGTCACACTCATTCATTCAATATAGGAAGAAAAAGAGAGGCAAAGACAAAGAGAGATTTATTAAAGACCTACTGACTGGCTATCCCTGCGCAACAACTGTGTAAGGATCACATATTTTGTTATTTACAAGCAACTAAAAAACTTAGTGAAACTTTCTCTAACTTTGTGCAAGAATCCCAGTTCCGCTACGTTATTGAAGCTATCTTGTATTTCAGCACAGTTAATTTCTTTTTCTGTTTTTCTCCATCTGTAAAAGGATTTAAAAATAAGTTAAATAATCTGAACAAAGAAGCTAGAAGTTGGCATATAATAAATGCTTACAAAATGACATGCTATTATGTCAACAATTGTTCTTCCATTTTTTCATGGACATTATCAACATCTTCCACATATGATCTTCACAAGTAAATTTTAAAGCCCTCCTTTATGAGTTCCTTAGCATGTTGCAACATTTTCTATTCAGTAGGATACAGGCTGAATAACCCTAATCTGAAAGTTCAAACTCTGAAATGTACCCAAATCCAAAACCTTTTGAGTGTCCACATGACATTCAAAGGAAATACTCACTGGAACATTTAGACTTTGGATTTGAAATGTTCAACCAGTAAGTGTAGTGCAAACATTCCAAAATTTGAAAGTCTTCTGGTTCCAAGCATAATGGATACTCAACCTCTATTATTGTTTTGTATGGTTTTTAGGAATGTGTCCACGCCTAGTTCATTTCAGCACACGGGGCCATCCTCTTATACATGGTCTAGCACACAGGGATTTCTTGAGTGGATTAGAAAATAAATTGTCAAATCAAATGGGACTATATTTTTTCTAAGTGTGTAATATTTTGTGCAAAGACAATTTCCCTTCTTCTTCTTCTTCTTTTCTAAGATCCTTTATAGCAGAGTGCATTTTCTCCAAAAGATTTTTGTAAATTTCTGAATATAAATATCTACTTCTGAGTTTTCATAATAAAAATTAGAATAAAATAGTTTTAAAACTAGCCCAAAGTTAGGTGATAAGGATTCTGAAAGGGATCCTGGGTTTGTAAAACTGAATTATATTTGAGAGTCTAAATCTAGTTGAGATGGACTGTGGGTAAACTCTCCTGAGTCTGACTCCTAGCATCTATGCCCTTAGCTCAGCACCACTGAAGAAAGACTTTTGGTTTCATAGCCTTCTTTCTGTACCCAGTCTAGCAGCTTGAGCCTAACTGCTCCTGTGGCTGGCTCACTTGGCTTACTTTTTGGTACTTAGCCTCTGACTGATATTATCATATCCAAATGGCACCAAAGGACAGGTCACTCGGTTATATTAGGTAAATCTTGCTAATTAGGCTGAAGTGTTGGTCTGTGTGGGCCCTGGAATCAGCAGGTATAAAACTATTGAAGCAAGGTCAGTGAAAAGTAATGAATGCAGACATGCTTACTAAATCAGATGCTCAAATATGCAGATCCCAGAGGAGCAGATCTTTGTTGTAATAAATATCCCTCAGGTCATGGCTGCATGGAATCAGGCACCATCATTCAATTGAGCAGTCATTAAATATGGCATAAGATGGCATACTGGCCAGTGTGTCTTGGATTTTACTGTGTCATATTTGCACACTTGTTGAAATTCTGGATGTTACTATTCCTTTCTATATATCAATGTTTTTGACATCCCTTCCTCCCTACAATCTCAAGGGTCTTGCTATCATTTATGTATGTCTACTTTCATGTTGACATGTAATTTATTACTAATATCTCAAATTGTTTGTAGGATGATGTGATACAGAGAAAAAGATTTTTAAAATGGACATATAAATGTATGCATTTAGTATAGATGCCTCAATTCCTTCATAGAATAATGTAGGGCACCCAAAAGCAATCAAGAAAGTTAAATGTTAAACACAACACTAAATAACTTAGAAACTCCTCTGTATATTATCAAAGCATCTACTTATCCCAGACACACTTTTTAATCCAGTAATGTCATTCAAGATTCTCTGTACTAGAAGAATGGGAAGATACTAAAAGAATAGCATCTGCTCACTCCACACTTCTCTGATACTACTCAAACTCAAGAAAGATACAAATTTACAGTATCCGATATTAGTGAAAAAACCCATTCAGTTAATTGAGTGCTCACTGTATCTAGGCACAGTTCTTGGTGTACAGGATGCAAATAGGTAATGAGGTAATCAGATATACTATGCAACTTTGATTATGTCCACATTTTGCTGCATTTGATTGTGCCAATTCTATAATGATAAATGAGTCCATCATAACCTTAATTATATAGTCATAGAATATCTCCAATATGTTTTCTAATGACAAAAATTTTATTTCCAATAAATGTATGTTTTTCCTAGTGCAATATTATCTATATTCTCATAGAGAATATATACTTTATAGTTATATATATTCCTGCGGTACCTTATAATCATAAGCTATTTGTTTTTCCATCTGAAACCATTCATACTTACAGGTTAAGTTTAAGATGTATATGTAAATATGTGCTTGGAAAAAGTAAGATGTAAAACCACCAGTTTAAATAAAAATACAGTCAACTGTTTGATATTAAGGTATTTTATTTAATTATAAAAATAAATTATAACTAATTTAAAATAAGTGTATTCAAATTGTAGTCCTTTGTTTTTCATTATCAAACACTATGAAGTTTCAATTCTGACAACTGTGTGTGTAGTGTATATGAATGCATGTGTATATACACATGTATTTATACAGAGATGTATTAATTGATAGATTGATTCCAATTTTTATAGTTCCATGGTCTTATTTTTTTACTATTTATTTTTATTTTATTTATTTTTATCTATTTATTTTTTATGTATTTCAATAGCTTTAGGGGTACAAATAGTTTCTGGTTACATGGATGCATTGAATAGGAGTGAAGATGTCTGGGCTTTAAGTGAACACTCCACCCCCATTTGTGTATACTATACCTGATATGTAATTTTTCTTTTTTTTTTTTTGAGTCGGAGTCTCACTCTGTTGCCCAGACTGGAGTGCAGTGGCCGCTCCCGGCCACCGCAGCCTCGACCTGCTGGGCTCCGGCGATCCTTCCGCCTCAGCCTTCCAAGTAGCCGGAACTACAGGCGCGCGGTACCCCGCCCGGCTAATTTTTTTAATTTATTTATTGTAGATATGAGGGCTCACTTGCCCAGGCGGGTCTCGAACCCGCGGGCTCAGGCAATCCACTCACCTCAGCCTCCCAAGGCGCGGGATTACAGACTGAGCCACCGAGCCCGGCTCTGATATGTAATTTTTCATCCCTCTACCCCTTATTACCCTCCCCTTTCTGAGTCTCCAATGTAGATTGATAAAAATATTGTATAAAATTGCAGTCATACAACACATGCTATCTTTAATCAATGATGTCAAGCTCTATGATATTTCTATTTTCTTCTGTAACCATACTTGCGAATTTTATATTTATTTAAATGTTTTTAGTGCTCAATACTTTTTTCACATGGCATAGTCCCACAACATTTCAGAGTTTTTTTTTTTTTTTTTTGAGTTGGAGTCTCACTCTGTCCCCCAGACTGGAGTGCAGTGGCCGCTCCCGGCCACCGCAGCCTCGACCTGCTGGGCTCCAGCGATCCTTCCGCCTCAGCCTTCCGAGTAGCCGGAAGTACAGGCG
>CAUYQG010276628.1:0-16973 GCA_963574415.1 Tarsius wallacei | reverse complement strand
TTCCTCCAGGTATATTCCCAATAGAGGAATTGCTGGGTCATATGGAAGGGGATATTTTTAGTTCTTCAGAAACCGCCACACTGTCTTCCAAAGAGATTGCACTAGTTTGCATCCCCACCAGCAGTGTAGAAGCATTCCTTTTTCTCCGCATCCTTGCCAGCATCTGTTGTTGTTTGTTTTATTGATAATGGCCATTCTTACTGGGATTAGGTGGTATTCCATTTTTTGGGCATAAAGGTCTGATTCTTCAGGAGTTTTGTCTTTGGTAAACTTGAAATTTCCTGGGGTCTTCCTTTGGTTTTTCCTCATTTGTGACAGATCTCTTGTTTTTCTCTTTAGTTCTGTTATTCAGTGTCAGTAGGAGAGGCTTCCCTTCTGATGTTTGCTCAGTCCTCTATTCTTGCCTGATCCAGGCTCTGGATTTGTTCTATTTTGAAATAGAATGGTAGATGGGAAGCTTTGCTGTCTCTTGTAGTTTTTGAAATTCGAATAAAGTAGGGGATGGGGCACTGGGATTCAGAAACTACTTGCAAATTATAATGTTCACTTATTGTGGTCTGCGTTCCCTGAGATCCACTCCCCACCACCACTCTATATGATGCAAAGCAGAAACCAGTGCAAAAACAAATTGAACGCACACTGACATACCATACACACACACCCCAAAACAAACTGGAATAACAGCAAACTGAAACAAAACAAACAACAACAACAACAACAAACCAAGAAAACTAAACACACACACATATGCCTAGCATAAAGTGAATACAGAAGGAAAGCAGACTGGAGGGGGAAAAATGGAATTCAGGTCGAACCCTCACACATATATTGACACACACCTTAAACTATAAGAAATGAAAATAAAAAACCCCCAGAAGCACAAAAGAGCAAAAGCAAACCAACAGCAACAACAAAATTAAAAGATGAACACTCAATCATTCACATACACACATAAACAGAAAACGACAAATACAAGAAGAAACAGAAAAAAGAAACATATTTGGGGAGGAGCAGATCAAACCCTCACATATACATTCATGCAGAAAGGAAAATATTTTTTAAATAGATGAACTAACAAACAATAAAAAAATTAAAAAAAAAATTTTTTAATTGAAAAATGTTTTAAAAACCTGCCCTCTTGTGGCAGACTCTCTAATTGTTCTAATCAGGTCTCTCCTGCAGAGCCACCTCTTTCGCTCTCTCCTCAGTGTCTGAAGAAGGGAAGGAGGAGGTGCAGTGGAGGTGGGTGGGGCTGCAGTCCTTCCCTCCCACTCTTGTGTGGTCAGGGAGATCTCCTCCAATGGGGAGGTATGGAATTGTCTCTTCCCCAGGTATGTACTCGCAGGGAGGGGGTTGGAGAGTGCCCCAGCTAGGCCTATCTTGGAATGGAGTTCTCTTATTGTGACTGATGTCCAGGCTCCGCCTGGGTTTGTTCCTCTCTGTCTTGGCCCAGCTGTGTAGGTCTAACATTCAGAGGATTGCTGCAGAGGAGAGGGTTTGGGTCAGCTCCGGACTCACCACTGATCTCTTTGGAGTTCTTCCTCACTGATCTCTTTGGAGTTCTTCCTCGTCCTTTTCTGGCCACACCCTTTGTCCCATGGCTGGATTAGGGTAGGGGGTGGGACGTCTGGAACTCAGCACTCATCAGGTCCCTCCGAAGTTTGTGGTTTCAGGATATTCCCTCTGGGTCACGATCAGTTTCTGAGTAGTTGATCCACCAGTCACAGAGATCGGGTCTGTTGCTCAGTGGTGAGCCAGTCGGAGCACTTTCCTGCCCCGCCTTCAAGATGGTGGTGGGGTGCCTCTCTCATCCTCTTCCGTGGGACTTTGCCTCTGGGTTCCCTTCACAGCCCCTGCTGCCAGTGCCCTGCCAGGTGCTGAAGTGGTGAGGCAAAGCCAGCAGCCGGCAGTCTCTCTCCTACTGCACCAGTGAGTGAGAGCCTGGGACGATATTTTCTCCCCACCGCTTTTGTCTGTTTTTTAAAAAAAAGTAATGGCATTTGGCTTCTGGGAAGAAGCAACCTGGGAAGAGCCGGGGACGAAGCAGAGAAGCTGCAGCACCAGCTGTTGCACCAGGGGCCTGGCCACTTGCTCATGAGCCCCCACTTAGACAGTCTCTTCCAGCATTTTCTTCCCAGGGAGGGTTTGTTGATCAAAAAAAAAAAAAAGAAAGAAAGAAAGATAGAAAGAAAGAAAAGAAAAAGAAAATGGCTCTCAGCTTCTGCGTCCAGGAAATTGCCAGGGTCCAAGCCCAGCAGCTGTGGCACCAGCCACTGTACCAGGAGAGTCCTGGCTGCTAGCTCCCTAGCCTTCACTCAGTCAGCCACTCACACGCCCGCTCGCTCACCAGCATGTACACAAAATTTTCCGTACACTCACTCACTCACATGGGGACTCGCATAGTCTGACTGGCTCAGCTGCCATTTTTCCGACCCCCTTGGTTTTGATTTATATTCCTCTATGACTAATGATGTTGTACATCTTTTCACTTGCTTGGTAGCCATTTGTATATCTTCCTTACAACAATGTTTTATTCGTATCCTTTGCCCATGTTTTTCAAGTGGGTTTTCACTTTTGTGTTGAGTTAGTTGTAGAAGTGCTTTATATATTTTGGGCACTTGCTTTTTATTAGATATACAAGGGGGGACCCCAAAAAACCCAGAATTTATTTATAAGAAAATGTGTATTTATTCTTATGTATTTAAACTTTAGTCACCTTCAAAGTACTTTTCATTTGATGTTCTACGCCTATCAAGATGCTTTTTCCCTGGTGAATAGGAAGGGTGGGACATGGGGGTCATGCCATTTTTGGTGAAGAACTACTGAACACTCAGTGTGGTATAGGCAGGTAGCTTATGTAAATCATTCATCATAAAATGGGCAGACACATTGAAAGAATCTCCAAAAAAATTTTTGCTGAAGCTTAATGCAGCCTCTCACAACAGCACTAGCCATTGATGCCGATGGGTTCCTAGAATGCTTACCTAGGGGCTTGCACTCCAACACATAATTCCATTTTTTCAGGGGATTCCCCTTCACATATGACTTGCAGATATTTTCTCCCAGTCTGTAGGTTGTCTGTTTACTTTCTTATACTGTGTCTGTGTGGATTTACCTATATCGGATATTTCATATAAAGGAAGTCATACAATATGTGACCTTTTTTATCTGACTCCTTTCACTTTCCTGATGATGTTTTTTGATGCACAAAAGTTTTTAAGAAGTCAGATTTATCTTTTTTCCTTTTGTTGCTCCCACTTTCATTGTCGTAGTTAAGATTGTTCATATTTTGTGGTCATATGTAAGAATTCGAGGTCATGAAAATTTACCCTAAGATTTATCACTATGTTTTCTTCTAAGAGTTTTATGGTTTTAATGCCTAATTTAGGTCATTAACCCATTTTGAATATGATGTGGAGTAGGGATCCAACTTCATTCATTTCCATGTGGCTATCCAGTTGTCTCTGTACCATTTATTGAAGAGACTATTCTTTCTCCTTTGCATGATCTTGTCACCTTTGTCAAGAATCAGTTGGCCATAGATGTATGGGTTTATTTCTTGACTCTCAATTCTATGTTATTGTTCTACATGCCTGGCCTTATGTCAGTACTACACTGTTTGGATTGCTGTGTCTTTGTAGTAAATTTTGAATCCAGGAAATGAGAGTCCTCCAACTTTATTAATAGTTTTTCAGTATAATTTTGACTATTCAGGGCTCCTCCTCCTTCTGCTTTTATTATTGTTTGGTCCTGTAGCGATTCTTGAACTGTGGTATTGCTGCTCAGAAGAAAGCAGCAACTCCAGTGAACTGCCATGTGACTGAACATGGGGTTATTGCAGGCAAAGGTCTCTTTTGCTTTAGGTCACTCCCTAGAAACTTAGAAAACTGCATTGGTGTTATTCAAAGCAAAGGCAGTGCACAGCCTGCTGAGTCAAAGCTGCTTGTAAGAATTCCAAGGGGACATGTTCCATGAACCTTTTGGAAAAGAGCGAATGTATGACTTTCTCATTTGCAGTGATAGCTAGACATTGTTCTGATTTATGCATATGCTTGACTCTACTAGTCATTGACTTCAAGTATATAGACAATTTTGTAAAAACCTTCTCTTATATAAAAGAAAACTGTGATACAGGCTTCACAATGAGGGAGAAGTCAGAATTGTAGTGAGACAGCTAGGAGAAAGGCAGGTAATTTTGTTGGGATGAGTCACATTTGTTTTCAGTATGTTTGACCTCTAGACCATTCCTTTGTGAGTAGCGAGAACTATGTGGGATTTCCTTTTTGGAAAGAACTCTTAGCTGCGAATCCTCAGCAACTGCTCTTTAAGCATTTCCAGATGGTCCTTAAAGTCCTCATCTAATGGAAGCTGAGAGATTGCTCCTGTGGGAGTGAGGGTGCTACTTAACTCCTAGATACCTTGACAATGGGAAGATAGGAGAAAGACACACATGTAGTTTTCAGTCGACCTTCATTAAAATATAGTTAGAAGCAGGTACATATGTGTGAGTTTGTGTTTGACACTCGTGTGCCTAGAGCATTGAGTGAAACACACCAACAACTATAATGGGAGAACTTGGATTATTAGATAACTTAATCAGGGTGGGAAAAAATGGGCTAGGGAAAAAGACCCAGGGCCATCTCTCTACGAGGGTAGAGGAGGTTAACTTCTGAGCCCATGCAGTGCCTCCTGAGGCTGAGATGGAGAGAACTCCGAGAAGCAGACCTCCAAGGAACAGCGGACCTGAATCGGGGACCAGCCAGAACTCACCTCTAAGGTCAGAATAGCTTGGTTTTCAAGGTTAGGCAGCATCATTGTGAGGATACGATTTTCATCTGATGCGAGCAACAAAAAAATTAAACCTCATGCTCTTAAAGAGTGCCTAAAACATAGCAAGTATTCAATAAATTATAGCCACTGTTTTTGTTAAATATTCCAAAAGAGTGGCTCTGAAAGGTTGCTCTATAAAGCAGTCCTTTTCTAGGATTTTCAGGGGAAGGGTAGTCTACAACCTGCTGTCTAAATCTTCTGCCATGAGATCTTGTCTCCCTATGGGAGCAGAAGGACGACCCACAGTAAAATTGAGTTAAACAGGTGCAAAAAGACGCTCCTCTCCATGGATGTGTGGTTTCAGATCAGTTACAAGTGTGAGTAGTTGCCATTTTCTAGCCACTGAAATGGTTTCAGAAATTCTGCAAACAAAGGAAGGGTTTTAGGATGCTGTGCGGCTAACAAAAGGCCACATGTCCCCTGCATGTGCTCAGTGCCTTTCACAGAGGTTTCCATGCCGTGGGGAAGGCCAGCATACAGTGCCTGCTGCAAGGAGAAATGTCAAGCTGTCTGGATGCCCTCTCAGGGTGGCATTGGAGGTGACAGTGTTACCTTTTTATTTTATGTATTTCCCCGAGATGTGGTGATGTGGTATTTTTTTACTTCATTTGGTACCTTTGATGCATTAAACAATTTTTCACAACGTATACAGAGTCTTTGTGTTTAAAACTTTTTTCCTGCAGATTAACATGGAATTATCAGAGCAAAAATTCAGGAAGTGTGTTGTACTTTTTTTTCATTGACAGTAAAAATGAGCTAGGGCTGCCATAACAAAATGCGACAGACTGAGTGGCTTAAACCCAAAGTCTTAGAGGCTGGAAATCCAAGATCAAGGTGTTGGCAGATGTGGTTCCTCCTCAGGCCTCTCTCCTTGGCTTGCAGATGGTAGCTTTTTCTCTGTGTCCTTACGTGGTGTTTTCTCTGGACACATATATTTCTGATGTCTCTTCTTGTGTCCAAATTTCTTCTTCTTATAGGAACATTAACTAAACTGAATTAGGGCCCACCTTGCCATTCTCATTCTAATGTAATCACCTCTTTATATGTTCTATCTTCAAATACAATCACTGAGGTGTTGAGGTATTGGGGTACTGGTGGTTAAGGCTTCAACATATGAACTTGGGGTAGGGGACAGTTCGGTCCGTAATAGGTAGTATGGGGTAACAGAGAACACAGCGTAGGAAGTAAGAGCCAGAAACGTGGACAAAGGTCAGGGCCATGAAGATAAGGAAGATAAGGAGGGAATTATGTAGACTGTTCATAGGAAATATATTGTTTCCCTAGCTGATCAATGTATCAGTTAGCTTTTGCAATATGACAAGCTCCCCCCAAAATGTAATGGCTTAAAACAATGACCATTCATTTAGCTCACAATTCAGTGGGTTGGCAGTTTGGGCTGGGCTTGACTGGGAAGTTCTTTTGATCTTCACTGGACTTACTTATGTATCTCTGGTCAACTGCCAAGTATACCGAGGGATGGCTGGTCCAGGGTGGCCTCAAATGGGATGGCTCATTACTCCTTCATGTGACTCTCACCTTCCAATGATAGTTTGGGCTTGTTTGCATGGCGGTAGCAAAGTACTCGGAGCATGTGGCACACACCATCGTTTCTGCCACATTCTGGCAATCACAGGCCAGCCTGATGCAAGAGATGGAGAAATAAGACCCTTTCAGGTAGTTGGCTTTGGAGACAAGGATTATTTGACTGTAAAAGTTCCATGGGCTATTATATTTTATATTCATAGCAGACTTTGCCTATACTCACGAATCAGAAAATAATAATCTGGAAAGGAATTACAAGTGCATTTATTTATAGGTGGTAGTTCTTTATTACCAAATTGGGATAAATAGTTTAAAGATAATATTTTTTACAATGCTGGGTGTCTTACTTTCCTGTGGGGCTTGCTGTATTCAGATCCCTGGGAGAGGTCTTAGGAGAGCTCTGGGTGCTAATTCAGTTTTCTACCTATATGCTTCTTAGACTAACCCTAAGCCTAACCCTAACCCTAGCCCTAACCCTAACCCTAACCCTCTTGGGAAGAGGAGGACCAGTGGAAATCTCCAGCTGTTACTTTATGGTATTAGGTTTCATGAAGCTCTCATAGGAGAATGAGGTCTCTGGGGCCTGTATAGGGAGGATAACTTGAGAAAATGAATCCATAACACCTTATAAGGGAGAACATGCTGCATGTAAACCCTCTTAGAGAGAGCTACCTCTTTCTCAGTGGATTTACTAGTCCTTGGTACTCACATGGGGCTGTGTTAAGGGAGCCCTCCCTCTAACTAGTTCACTGTGTCATATAAAAATGTGCTGTGTAGAACAGCTGCTCCTTAGCCTCGTTGTGGGATAGTGCACTGAATTTTCGTGGAGATGGAGAAGAACATATTAGCATCTTGTAGGGCAGAGAAAGGAAACTGGTGTGTAGAGTCTGAAAATTTTAGTATTGAAGTTTTATATTTGGGAAGCAACAAGAAACCAATTTTTAGTACATTCACGTAAAAGAACAGTTTGGCAGATTCTTATAAAGTTAAATATACAGTTACCATATGATTCCAGCCAGTCTACTACTAGGTTTTTTATTCTCAAGAGAATGAAAGCTTATGTTCACAAAAAGATTTATAAATGAATACCTACAAGAGCCATACTAGCAAAAACTAGAAACAACCAATTATCCACCACCAAGTGATAGATAAACAAGTTATGATGTACTTGTGCAATAGAGTCTTACTTAGCAATAAAAAGGAGCATACTATTGATACAAACAACAACCTGGGTAGACCTCAAAAGCATTTTGCTGAGAGAAAGGAATCCTACATAGAAGATAAATGCTGTGTCATTTCATTTATAGAATTTTCTAGAACAGAGAGGTTTAATCTGTAGTGACAGAAAGCAGATCAGTGATTGCTTGCCTCTGGCGTGTGTGTGTGTGTGTGTGTGTGAGAGAGAGAGAGAGAGAGAGAGAGAGAGAGAGAGGAGGGTGGTGGTACAGGGGCCTGAAGGAACTTTTAGGTTGATGGACAAGGCTCTAATATCTTTACTGTGGTGCTATTACTTGGGTGCATTTTACTGTATATAACAAAGTCCTCAGTAAGCTTGGCAGTTTGGGGGAAACTGCCCATGTTTCTCATAATACAAGACTTTTATTAAAATAGGACAGAGCAACCCCCTCAGGTCCCCTTCTACTGTGGGAGTTTTTCTGTCCTCTCAATAAATCCTGCTTTCAAAAAAATACATTAAAAAATAGGACAATGTAAAATTTTTATGATAATCAAAAGGAATCATAGATTTGATTAAAGATTAAAACTTTAATCTACCTTTAGGGATTTAATCTACCTTTAGCTTCATGAGACCCTTTAGGGTAGATTAAAGGGATTGCTTCTTTGTCTTTAAATTCTCCATTGTTGGAAGCAGTGGGCAGGAATAAGAAGAAAACTATTAGAGTCTCATCATATTATACACCTGGCTCATGTGACTAAGCCAACATCTTTTTAATTAAAACCAAATTTGGGGAATTCTGTAACAGAAGTGTGGGAAATGTCACTTATGTAGCTTAACTATGGTAACTACAGCTGGATTAAGTTAATAGGTTATTTCAACAATTGATGCAGTGCAGAGGACTAAAGATCGGGTTTATGGGTCATAGATCATATGCTGATGTCAATCAAATATTATCTGTTGGCGAAAGCCAGAATGTTGACATATGCTCTATGAGTTCTGGAAGGAACAAAAGTAAATAACAATAGTAGAAAAAAAGACCCTGAAAATCACTTGAAAGTTTCAATCTAGTTGTGTAGAACTTGCTGCTAAAATCCTACTTTTGTCTGTTTACTCTCTGATTGTTTAAAAGATAAAGCTGAGAGAAAAATATGTTGTCTTATGTTTATTTGGGTTCACTGCCGGATGGAACTTAGTAAGATCAACTTCTTTTCTTTTAGCTTCAAAGAGTTTATTAATTCTCACATGAGTGCTAGAGACTGATTTATACTGTCAAAGGCTGGCGATGCCAAAATGGAAGCAGATTTTACTTCTTAGCTAAATTACAGTCTACTTGGAAACTTGGAATGACTAAAATGTATCTTATCTTAGTTTTATTTTGAAAATCCAGAAATGAATTTCAGGTTTCATCTTTTTAATGTTTTAATATTAAATGGTAATGATGCTGACCTAGAAAAATTTTATATTTCTCTCTCCATTAGTGTTTTCTAAGTGGTCATTTTCTGTATTTTATGTCTATCATTTATTCATTCATCTAGCAAATATTTATTGAATGTCTACCACACACCAAGCATTTTTCTAAGCAGTTGGAAGAGAACAATGATCAAGACACATGTCTAATCTTATAGAGGAATGTTTTCTAGTAGAGGGAGATAGATAATAATAAGTAAACAAACATAAGAACAAGATAGTTTCATGTAGGGAGAAGCATTAAGAAAATAAAATGGGGGTGATGTAATAGAGACTGACTATTTTAGGGTTGGTGATGCCTTTGGATTTATAGTCTAAGAAGATTGTACTATGAAGATGGCATTTGAGCTGAGACCCACATGATGAAAAAGAGTCTCATATGTAAAGAACTAAGAGTAGAACTTTCTAGACAGAGTGACAGCAAGTGCAAAGGCCCTGAGGTTGAGATGAACCTGCTGTGTTTAAATAACCATGGCCAGTGGGGAGCAAGTGGTTGATGAAGTGAGAGAGGTGGGCGGCAGCTAGGTCTGCATGATCACCTTTAGCCTTTGATAAGGAGTTTTAAAAATTGTTGGCGTTTCTTGTTTGTTTTAAATGGGAATGGGAGTTTATTGGCAGGCATGATCTGATATATATATATTAGAATATTGTTCTTGCCTAGAAAAATAAATTGGGGTTGTGGAGTTAGAGATAAGTTGGAAGCAGAAAAGCAAGGTAGGAGGCTGTTGGGTTAACACAATAGAAAAAGCCTGGACCTGAGTGCTAGAAGTGGTAATGGAGAGAAAATAGGCAAGTTTGAAGATGTTCTGGAAGCTGTGACAATAGCAGATGAATGGGTGTGGATGGTGAAGGAAAAAGACATCAAAGGATGACTCCCAGAGTGCCAGATTGAACAACAAGTAAGAAATTTAATGAGATGGTAAAGAACAGAGGAAAAGTAAGGATTAAAAAAAGTCGTGTTCTGCTTTAAACTTTCAAGCTATATATACTCATTGAGTATTCAAGTGGAAGTAGCAAGTATACAGTTCAATAAGTGAGTCTTGGTTGGTTGGATCTTTGAGAGCTAGGGATGGAGATGTGAGTAATGGAAATAGAAGTGACCTTTAAAGCTTTGGGACCATCAGTGTTCATGTAGGAAAAGAAAAGAGGCAGAGATAGTCACTCAAACATGTAAGAAAACCCAAAAAGGTCAGGATGGGGGATAAGTAACTGGTGAGGTCAGAACAAACTAGGAGAGTCTAGAATCACTGTCACCAAGAAAGATAATGTTTCAGGGAGAAGGTGGTTAACTGAATCAAATGCTTGAGATGATTGATGAGGACAGGAAGGTGACCATTGAATTTCACAACCAGAGGTCACTGAGGACTTTGACAAGAGGGAAGAATTCTAATTGGGTGATCTGAGAGGAAAGAGAGGTGAGGAACTGAAATCTGTATATGTTGACATTAGTTAAGATGTAGGGTTAGGGACAATTTTATCATTGAAAAGGGACACAGACAGGGAGAGATAGGATCTTTAAGATCACCATATGAAGTAATCATTTTATGGAATAGAGTAAATATACCTAAGAAGGATTATTGGACAATGCTTGAGTATTCATTCCACATTTGTGATCATATGTTTAAAGTAAAGACTAGTACTTTTGGCTGTGAGTTTTCTCAAATCAAACTCCATGACCATAGTTGCTTATTAGTCAAAGACTTAGGTGTAACCATGTTTGGGGAATTAGCAAAGTGAATATGATGGAAAGAGAGTGAGCCAGGGAGTGAAGAGTGATTGTAAGATATGGCAGACAATGGAATGTAGGATGAGTAAAAAGGGAAGGGGGGACCCAGAGGACTTGATTGATAATGAAAGTGCGGTAGGGCCAGTGAAGTATAGGTCTCAGATGGGTCATTGTTGGACTTGGAGTTCTAATAGTAAAGAAGATAATGATGAGTGAGCAGGGAAGGGATGCTTGCATGTGATTTTGAAAGGGAACATAGTTGCTGGTGATGACAATGTCAATCAAGTACACATAGACATGGGTAACTGAAGTTGAGTGGACAACAATAACACAGGAAGTCAAAAAGTCAAAGGTTTTGACCTCATCTTTGCTTCTGTTAGACTATAAATGTTAAAATGCATTGATCCATAGTTTTGTAGAAAAAAATGTATAATAGTGTCTAAGTTTCCTTTGACTGGAGTTGATGAAAACTGAATGTATTTCTGTAGACCAGACTTCTCCTTGTAGTGAAAAACGTGACTTTTAAAGCCAAATATATATAGCCTCTGGCATTCAGAAAGACTGGTCTCTTTCCAAATCCACTTTCAAAAATCCCTGGGAAGACAATGACTGGCTCAGCATTGATCATGAGGCCAACGCAGAGCTAGTCAGCTTTGGCTGGTAAAGTTCACAGATGTAGAGGTGGGTGTTGGGCAGATATTCTCATAAATGTACCCTGCAAACACCAGCTGGTTTACATCATCAAGTGACTAAGAAAGGCTCAGACAAGGCACACTCCATGAACAAACTCTTATTGAAGAGGGATGAATATAGTTTAAACTCCACAGTTACTGTTTTTGACATCTTTCTCGTGTGGTCTGGATCTTGTTATTAACTTACCTTTCCAGTTTATTTCTACACAAAACTTAGTAGACTATGACTGTCTTTATCTGTTTCAGGCCAAATATCTCTGTTGCCTAGATGCCTTGGTTTGTCTGTTATTCATTTATAAAATCTATTGAAGTGTAAATATCATACATTTAGAAGAGTGTAAAAATCATAAGGAGATTACTTATTGGATTTTCAGGAGGTGAATGCACCTAGATAACTTGATAAAGAAACAGGACATTCCCAACACCCCAGGATCCTCCCTCATGACTTCTTCCTGTCACTGTTCCATCCCTAAGAATAGCCTCTTTCTTGACTTTTTATACCATAGATTGATTTTGTCTCTTGATGTCTTGATGTTTGCACAGGAAAATCTGGTTATGAGTAGTAGTTACCTTGGCACGTATAAAACAAAGAACATTTAAATGACCTGTAAGTCTGTGCTTTCTTCAAGCCCTGAAATTCTTGCTGCTATTCCCCTCCTCCTCCCAGAACAAGGAAGAATAACCTTCCAGCATAAAGATCTACATTACACTCGAAGGCTGCTGATAATTATGTAATGATATAAATTGATAGGTCAAGGCTCTTATTAAATGCTCAGGTTTTTCCTTTTGTTTTTTTTTTTGGGGGGGGGGTTGTTTATCTTTTTCAAATAGGATTCTCAGAAACATTGATAGCAAGAATCCTGCAGGGAACAGCACATTTAGACTGAGGCTAATTGCACAAAGCAGTGTTTAATCTCTCATCTGTGTGTCTGTAATGGAGACTGCTCTCCTGATAATGGTAACAGATACTGACTTTTAAGTGCTCTCTGTCCTTCTACAATAGACCTGGTCTGGGAGATGTCCTCCATGGAAGTAGGGTTTTCCTGGACTCATTTAGATTGATGGAAGAGGCACTTATGCCAGATAAGTGGGATTATTCTACAAGCGTTTCTATGGAAACGAGCGATATCAGTTAGATAAATGACTGGAAGGCTGTTTCCTCCAAAGGCAGCTTAGGTTATATGATTTGGGGTAAAATTTGGCCTGAAAGAAACAAAAGATCATTTCTTTCATGGAAATGGACAACTAAAATGTTTTATTTACCCAACAGCATGCAGATTGCTCTTGTTATATATCAGACACATGTCACCCTGACACCTATGTGATCACTTTTATTCTAGTAACTTCTCTAAATGATACCTTAGTGATAAATTTATTGTGTCACAGAAATACTACAGATTGTGGCATAATGTGGTACTCTCCCACAGGTCTTAAGAGAGAATGAATGAAAAAAGACAAAATGAGACCTTTAAGACATGGACTTTTCTTGTATTATATACTTTATTTTGTTTCCCTTTTTTCCACCATGTTTTATTTATTGGAGTATAATTTATATGTGGGAAAATGTACAAACCCTAGGTTAAGACTTCTAATATACCCATATAACTACTACTTAAATCAGAATGTGGGTGTGTGCTTATGTATGTTTAAATGGCTATGCGCTTGTCATGCAAACACTCCTATAGCCTAACTTTTAGTAGCTGTAGAATGTGATAACCAAAGTGAAATTACTGAAAAAAGGGTGGATGGTGAGGATCTGATTAAAGTAAGAAGGACTCTGAAAGTAGTGCTGAGAAATTTTGACTTTTTTTCGATAAGAGGTCGCTATTGAAGGAAGTATCCAGGGATCATCAGCATCACTGAGGAGCTTGTTAGAGATGCCAGATTTTGATCCCCACCTGACCTGTCTCTGTGTCTCTGGGAGGAAGCTCAAAAATTTGTGTTTTCACAAACTCTTCAGGTGTTCTTATGCACACTCAAGTTTGAGAAGTACAACCCTAGACCATAGCACCTGGGAGCATAAACCACTAGTGTTGCCAAAGCTTGCTCAAGAAAACAGGAATTCTAAGTGTCAGTCATAGATGTTTTGGACAGAAGTGAAATACTGAACTAAACACAGACACTTTTCTTTACCATGGGATTCCAAGAATCCAAAGTTTTCTGATGAAGATTGTGAACCCCCAATGGGAGTTAGAGCATACAATGCTTTCCAGATTGTTTTTTCCATGAAATCCTTTCTTTCCTTTTCTTTCTTACTATTTTTTAAAAATAAAAACTGGTGGAGGAATTAGTATTGCTTGGAACACTTGGGGACATACAACGGGGGTGGACAGTGACAAGTCAAAGAAAATTTTTCATCAGGAAAGGAATGGAGTAGTGCGATGAGAGCGGTGCTCTGTGAATGGTCATGTAGGGAAATGCAGATTTTGATGATTGGGTTGGTTAGGGGGCTGGATGTAGGGGCTGAGAATTGAGGAAGGTGGAAACAATGAGATTGGGTATGAGAGGGAGGCTCTGGAGTAGTTCAAGTGAGAGCTCGGAGCAGCTGAATCACAACGGTACTGCTCAGAGGCATGGGGGTGGGGATATTGTGGGAAGGAGTTGGTACTTATTGATATAGCACCAACATATACTATTTTAACATTTATCTGCAAAGAAGTTCTGCTGTCACTTCAATATAAGCACATAAGCTCATGGCCCACGAACATGGTTTCTGAGAGAGGTGGTTCTTTCTCAATAGCCTGGTCAGCGGATTCAGCCTGCTGTACAAGTGTGTACTGAGAGGAGGAAGTGGAGTTGACACACCTGAGGGATACCTTCTTTTTTTTCTTTTTGAGTTGGAGTCTCACTGTAGCCCAGACTAGAGTGCAGTGGCCACTCCCAGCCACCGCAGCCTCGACTTGCTGGGCTCCAGCGATCCTTCCGCCTCAGCCTTCCAAGTAGCTGGAACTACAGGCGCGCGCTACCACGCCTGGCTGATTTTTTGATTTATTGTAGAGATGAGGTCTCGCCAAGTTGCCCAGGCCGGTCTCGAACCCGCGGGCTCAGGCAATCCACTCATCTTAGCCTCCCAAGGCGCGGGATTACAGGCTGAGCCACTGAGCCCAGCTGCATTATGGGTTTTTTTCCTTCTTCAAATGTATTCTTTTTGAGTTATCCAATTGAAAAAAAAAATAGCTGTTTATTGGATTTGATGAGTAGGAAGAAAAACACGTAATTTTGTTCTGGAAGGTTCCCTGTGTAACAACCCTCCTACCCGGCTGGCAACTCTCCTAAGACAAGCAGGAGCTAAATTCGGTCGCCCACAGAGCAGGGAGAGGGAACTCTTGTGCTCCGAGGATAAGACAGGAGAGGGATCTGGTCTCCCGGCCTCCCTGTCTCCCCCAGATAAGGAATCATCCCCGGCTCCACGCTGCTACCGTCTCCGACCCAGTTAACAGCCAGCGATGACTCAGGCAAAGCCAGGAGTCTGTCTCTGACAAAGGCACTGAGGCGTCTGTCGCGTGGGGATCCTGCCCCAGGGACACTCACCTCCCTGTCTTCCCTCCCCTTTTGCAAGCTGTCCCCTAGGGACCTCCGCTGGTTGAGACCCTGGCAAGGCCTGGAGGAAGGTAAGGCATGGATGCTGCCTTCGAAGTGCCAAATAATGTCCTGAGAGTCATAACCCAGGCATGTCTGGAAAGCCAGGCGTTACAGGGCAGGGGCCAACAGCAAATGGCCTGAGCAACCCGGGGGACACCAGCCCGGCCAGGTGGAGAACAGAGGTCGCAAAGAAGACCTGGTGCAGAACCCAGGCCACTCTAAAGTGCCTTGGATGGCAACGGGCGTGTATAAAAATAAGGGCATGGATGAGATCAGGGATTTTCACCTTGCGGTACTCAGATGCTCAACGTAATATGCAGATTTGGGGTGCGTGTGCACTTTGCTAGCCATAGGCCACAGCTTTCATTTGATTTTCAAAGGAGGTAAAAGGTTCAGAAGCAATAGAGGAGTGTAATCTCCAAGGCCCCTTGCAGTCTCACCAGCATAAAACTGACGAGAGCCACAGGCCAGTCACCCCAGCTCCTAAGCTTCTTCAGAAACCACGCGGCCTCTCAGAGCTGCTGAGCCCAAGACTGGCACTCCACAAGGACAAGCTTGACCCGGAGCCCTGTTCAGACATGACATGTTAGCAGGGTACATGTCCTGCCTCCAGAAGGCTGCCATTACAAGCTTAGCGTTAGAGAAAATTAGCACCTACAACATCAGTAACCAGGTTGTTAACTTTCCTGCCATCCTTGCCAAACACAGCACAGTGCTTAAACAGCCAGTGGATGGGAACAAGAGGACCCCTGCTTGCAAATCTTTTGAGGAGATGAGCAGCCTTGACCTTGGGGGTTCACCAAACCCAATTCCCACGCTGTAGAAGCCTAACACTTTTTTGGGGGGTCTTACTCTGTGGCACAGGCTGAAATGCAGTGACATGGATCACAGTTCACCGCAGCCTCAAACTCCCGGGCTCAGGCAATTCTTCTGCCTCAGCCTCCAAGGTAGCTGGAACTGCAGGCGCACGCCATCACATCCAGCTAATTTTTTGTAGAGATGAGGTTTCGCTATGTTGCCCAGGCTGGTCTCAAACTCCTGGGCTCAAGCAATCCTCTCGCCTTGGCCTCCAAAAGTGCCGAGATTATGGGCGTGAGCCACCGTGCTGGGTCAAAAACCTGACTCTTAACATGGAGGGCCACAGCACCTGCAGCAGTTTGGAATGGCTGCAGGTGAGGACAGTGGCTTGGGCTTGAAGGTGGGTGGATTGAGGGCTGGAGAGGAGGCCTGTCTCCTAATGACAGGAAGGATTCTCATCACACTGGGAACAATATGTGGACCCTTCTGCACGCAGGTGGACAGGTTGACTTTTTGAGCCTCCTTCCAGTCAAGCATTCTGTAATTCAAGGGAACGGTGACTCACGCTCAAAGCTACAGGCGTCCAGACAGCCATCTCTTTACACTCACCCTAGGTCTCCTGCCCACCCGTGCCATGGCTTTGGACAAACCACTTAACTTCTCTACGCCTTAGTCAGCTCACCCACAAAATCGGGGGTGGAGGAGGCCATGCCAATCTCCCCTCCTCCTCTCGAGTCTTTAATATTATTACTGAGTCATTCTGATCAAATAAGAGAAAGAAAAAGCATTCAGCTTCCAGACTCTGCTTCTGTTGAGCCTCCAGGATCTGCACACAGGAGCTCAGCCTCAGAGACGGACAGCGATAAAAGAGGGACCACCAGGCAGGTGACCTCAGAGTCCCCAGCCCAACTCTGCTCCCAGGCCTGCTCCCACAGGAACTCCTCAGCTGTCACCGTAAGGCCCCCATGTGAGGGCCAAGCCTTTCAAAGGCAGGGGACGTGGCCCTGACCACGAAGGATATGTCCCTAAAGTGAGGACATCAGACACCCCCCCTCCGGCATAAGGTGCTCTGGAGACCAGGAGCTCTCCCACTTGGGCCCCCTGGGCCTCGCTTTCCTCATCCATAAAATGGGGAGACCGCAACATCAATAAGCGTACC
>CAUYQG010276627.1:0-12589 GCA_963574415.1 Tarsius wallacei | reverse complement strand
CTGAGGTGAGTGGATTGCCTGAGTCCGCGGGTTCGAGACCCGCCTGGGCAACTTGGCGAGACCTCATCTCTACAATAAATCAAAAATTAGCTGGGCGTGGTAGTGCGTGCTTGTAGTTCCAGCTACTTGGAAGGCTGAGGCAGAAGGATTGCCGGAGCCCAGCAGGTTGAGGCTGCGGTGGCCGGGAGCGGCCACTGCACTCCGGTCTGGGCGACAGAGTAAGACTCCAACTCAAAAAAAAAAAAAGAGTGACTCTCAGTAAACACAGCTGATGGTAAAATAGAATTTCCATTTTAAGAAAGGTAAAATGAGCTTCAGATAATTTTGTTATTCATCAGAGTTGGCAGTGCTTTCTGTTAGTATTATTTAATGAACTTTAAACAATTAATTGGAAAAGGATGTTTGATAGAATTCCTTTTTCAATACAAAATTTCAATATTTCAGTTGAGGTGATGGGATAGGTGAAAGGAATTAATTCAGTATCATAGATAAAGATTATCTATAGAATTAAATGATTTTTCTACAGACAGATGTCCTTAAATGTGCTTCTTTGTACTAAATAGAATTTTAAATGTTTTTATTATGCAGTTGTTAAAAGCAAGAATGTGTGTTCCATACAGTCACTTTTCTGCATTCAACACTTGTGTATTATGGGATTGTGCATTAGACTTGGGGTCAGACAGCCGGAAGAGCTGGGCCTGACCTGTAGTTCTGCCACTTCCTAGCTGTTTTGTGAGGTAGTTGACTTTATCTCTTCAGAAAAATGTCTCTACATTTTCTACTTTATAGAATTGCCAGGATCAAACAATACTTTTAATATCTTGCAACTCATAAAATATTGTGAAAATAAACAGCATGGGATTATGGGAGATTCTTTAGTTGTTTTTGCTTTTGTTTTTTGGGTTTTTTTTTCCTAGTTTGCAGTTATGCAGTTTGCATTGTGGTTAAAAGAACGGAAGAAATCTTATTTTAAGACATGATTTAATAAAATGTGTTAAGTGATGATTATAGGGAAAAGAACATGTCAAAGAGACAAATAATGGCTATACAATTTTTAGAAGCATGCCAAAAAAGACATTAAGATGAAGTAATTTTAAGAGGCAAATTGTCAAACATCTCAAACTTGAGCCCATTTAACTTTCAGAACTTTAGCTTTTCATGTGAGTACCAACTACATCCCATCTTTGGCATGTAATAAGATAACGTTGAAACCTTAAAGTAATTAAAATCAAAGTAACAGGCCAAAATCTGTATAAGGGCATGAGTTGAGTTGGGGGACAAGCCTTTGTTCCATAGGTGATGAAGAAGAACAAAATCAACAACAGAATTCCATTTGCTAGCCTCTGTTTCTCTTAGGATTTGACGATTTCCAAGAACATAATCTCAAAAGGCATAAAAAAATTTGAGGTACTTCATATAATTCCATTTTGCAACCTACAGTTTTTCCTCTCTTAAGAAAATACTTTGCTACAGTAGGTAGCATCAAAATAGGAGGAAGGGTTTTGTTTGTTCTACCAGAAATATTTTGTTTTGTTACATTTGTTTATTGAAGCAAGTGATATATGGTGAAATTAACTTCAAATTAGGAATTAACACTGAATTTTTAATTCTGTCTTTGTCACTCAGCAAGTGACTTAGTTCAACTACTGAACCGCCTGCAGTAGGCCAAACGATATGTTTGCTGCTGGTTGTTCAGATGAAAAATTACAAAACCTGCCTTCAGGGAGTCAGCATGTTTTTTTGTTTTTAGAAGCAGACAGTTACAATGCAATGTGATGAATGCTTTCACATTGGTAAATGCTATAAAATGATAAAAATGGTTTTTAAAAATGTGAATAAGTGAAGGAGGAGCCTAACTCAGACTTATGGGTCTGGTAGTAAATTAAGAAAGAATTTAAAGACTTAGTGATTCTGAACTGAGTTTTAAAACAATCAGTTCCCCTTAAAAAGAGAGGTCTGTGGGGCTGTAGAGCAGAGGAGTGAGAACTGCTTATAAAGTTTTTTGTACATAAAAAGGAGGTTCTGTTGCCTGATCTTTCTGCTTTTTAAAAAAGGCTATTATAGTACTCTAATGAGTTTTTAAGTGACTAAGCACCCAAATGTAGATTATTACTATTATCTTTAATATCTCTAACATTAATTTGGCAATGGTACCTTAGTTTAAAAAAGTAATAATACTTGTGATAAAAACGAAGACAACAGGTTGAAAACATACAGAGGGTGCCTATATATATATATATATATATATATATATACACATTTTAAGAAAGGAAAAAATATATATATACACATTTTAAGAAAGGAAAAAACTATTGAAATTGTAATACTTATTATATACCAATAACAAAAGATGTTTGACTTGTACAATTATAAGAGGTGCTCAGAGTGGTTACATCAGTATCCAGACACTTCTGATTTCAGCGAATTACTGCAGGACTTTTGCTGGGTGAGGCCTCCCAGGTCGTCCTTTGTGCGCATCACACACAGTACCGTGCGTCTCAAACTTATCATGAAAGCGTGCAGTTGTTAGGTGTGTTGGAGGTCCTATTTCATGCTCACGCCTCCATTGTCATACTTCCACAAACTTCTCGAATTTCAAATACTGTTCAAAATGATCTTGCACTCCTGGAATGCCAGCCATGCTTCTGCCATTTTCTTTGTCCTGCCTATTGCATGGTGATGCTAGCATTCATTTGATTAATGCCATCTTTTGAGCAAACGTCATACCATACATTGCTACCATAATTCAATTCAACTTCAAAAAAAGTAGATAACATCACTTAAAATGTATGTACATTTTTTTTTGCACCCCCAGTATATAAGTTGGAGAGCTGGTCAAACTTGCTTAATTATCTTAATTCTGTTATCCATCTAATATACCAAGGACCAAGAATTGCTTCTAAAGCTAATGTTGATCATTCCATATTCTTCCTGTAACCACCAATCAACACAAAAATACTGGGGGGTGTGACAGTTTTCATATGTGGATTTTTCTATTGATCACATGGATTTTTTTTTTCTTTCACGTGACTGTTATACTCACCTTTTGCAAATCCTTCCTTTGTTAGGATTTTTATTGTTAGAATTGGATTCTTTAAAATTGATGTTTAATCGGTGCATTAGCAGACTAAGGTGCCATTTTCATATCTGATATCAGTATTATACTAAGTAATTCTCCAGTGATCTGTTAATTACTAGTTAAGTGTTAAAACTTAGCCCCACTTGTAATAAAAGCCCCTATATCCTGAATAATAATTGTCATTTGAATTAAAGTGTTTCTAAATATGTTGATAATTTAAAGTATATTTTACGTATTTGTCATTTCCTAATTATTTTTATCAATTCTAGTGAATACTGATATGCTTAATTAATGGCTTTTCATGTGCAGAGATATGTAGTTAGCATTAATGTCCCCATTTAGGTATTAGATTTCTCCTAGTACTCTCTGGGGCAGAATATGAATGCAAACTTTTCTCATTTAAATTAGCAGATTGAAATGAGCTTGAATTTGCCCACTGTTTTCTAGCCATTTACAAGTTTGTAAGATACTGTTTTATATGGCATTCATATGATTCCAACCTTATAATTTTGACTTTTGCCCCCATCTGATAAAAATAGAAAACTTACTTTAAGTCATTCTTTCTTCAGTCACACTTATTTGTGTGTTGGGGTATTTCTTTTGTTTAAGAACCTTCTAAATTTAGTTGTCAAAGAATACTGCTTTTGCCCAGTGAATTAATTTTTTAAAGTGAAATAATTATGTTAACAAGCAAGCAATGAGAAACCATAAACTCTAGGAAATAAAAAGGAGATGTTATTGACTTAATGAATATGAAAACTATATAATTTAATCCTATCATGGCCAAAGTATGAGGTAGAATATTTAATTTATGTATTTATTTATTTATTTATTTATTTATTTATTTTTGAGTTGGCGTCTCACTCTGTCGCCCAGACTGGAGTGCAGTGGCTGCTCCCGGCCACTGCAGCCTCGACCTGCTGGGCTCTGGCAATCCTTCCACCTCAGCCTTCCAAGTCGCTGGAACTACAGGCGCGCGCTACCACGCCCGGCTAATTTTTTGATTTTATTGTAGAGATGAGGTCTCACCAAGTTGCCCAGGCAGGTCTCGAACCCGCAGGCTCAGGCAATCCATTAATTTATATTTTATGGATATCTGTTGTTTACCTCTTCCAAAGCTTTCCAGTAGATGTACTAACTTTTTAATTTGTCTTTTGTATTGTGAAGATTTATAGAAGTTATTTGCATACAGCATATTTTTTTAAAAGATCAAATGTAAAATTCTTAAGAGGTTAGACCCTCTTGAACAGAGCTATTGTGTATGACTCTGAAATATGGCTTTGAAATATACACCCTATTTTCAGAAAAGGCATTCAGCCTCAAACTTATGTGGCAAGATATATAATCACTTATTGTCATATAAGTAACAAAAATGTAATCATTGCCGAAAATGAACTTGGATCTCCTGAAAGAAACTGTATTTTAATCTTTTGTCTCATTTCTGATGAAAACTACCATTCTTTCAGGTGGAAACTGTGGAATTCATCTTTGACTCCTTCTCTCTTCTTTCTAACTAGTCTGTCACAGAGTCCTCTTATTTTTTTTTTTTCCTAGATTGCTCATCATTCACCAATTATCCTTTTCTTCTCTAGGGTCTCTTCCTGTCCTGTTTGGTTATTTTGTTTGGTTTTTTGGTATTAATGTTTTGTGGATATTGTTTAATAAGTCTTTTCTAAATTCTGTTCCCTAGATTGAGATTTCCTCTGTGTTCAGTTTTTAAAGAAAATCTGTTTGTGTATCCTTTGTTTTTCCATTCATGCCAATAGCTTTTCCTTATATATCCACTGATCCTTGGTGTCTATTTTTAATAACGAAAAACTGGGTACAAGTATAGTTTCTCTCTTCTGTTGTGCCAGTGGCTCTATACGTTCACGATTTTTTTCATCTAAGCAGAAAGTCTAATGAGAACTTTGTAAATATGGCTAGGAAAAATTCACTAGCAACTTGTATTTAGGGTAAACAGGCAAAATGAATGGGTCCACCTGGCATGCTGTCATGCAAATTGCCAAAATGAGAACTGAGACAACATATCCACTCTAAGAAGCCTTCACTCTTCCCAAATGATTTGCTCAGTATTAGTTTTAGAGACAGTTTTACTGAATTTCTTTTTGCCTTGTTATTAATGCTGGCATACGTGTTTTACATATGAACCTTCAGTTATTTCTCCTGGGTTTCAATTCATTTTTCCTCCAACCAAATACGCTGATTCTGAACTAACAGGTTTCATAGTCAGATAGTTTCTATATCTACTACAGCACCCCCAATAATGTCAAAAAGATGTTTCTAATCATATTTCATCTTATGTAAATGTATTAAAATCTCTGATCTCTTCAGGCTCCCCAGTGACTTTCACATTGCTAATTCCAGTGGTTAATTCTTTATTCTTATCTTACTTGACCTATCGGCAGCATTTGACATGTTTGATCACTTCTGAATACATGGTTTCTGGAACACCACACTTGCTTGGTTTTCCTCTTATCTCAGTAGCCACTCCTCTTCATTCTCCTTTGCTGATTCTTCCTCTTTTCTTCCATGTCTTATTAGATTGTTTCTTCAGTTTGTCCCTCTTTTATTCTGTGTATATGTTCACTCCTTGGTGATCTTATGGCTTTAAATAAAACCCATATGCCAGTGATTCACAAATGTTTACCTTCAGCCCAGTCTTCTTTTCTGAACTCCAGATGTATGCAGTCCAGGATGATAGTCTCTAGCCTCATGTAACTATTGAGTGTGTGAAATGTGGCTAGTATGCTTAGGAACTAAGAATGTGTGAAATGTGGCTAGTAGGAACTAAATGTTAAATATTATTTCATTTTAATTCATTTAAATTTTAAAACCGCATGTGGCCAGTAGGTGTATAACAAGACAGTGCAGATTTATAAAATCCACTTATATGTAAATCATTATCTGACCCCAGGCAAATATAAAGAATAAATTATCAGTTTTTAAAAAATTAAATATAAATAATACGTTTAATAATAAAACCTCAATGGATATAATATTGACGATTTTATGGCTTTTCATCATTATGATTTTGAAGATGTAATTTATAAACAATTTTGATTGACTTGAACAGGGACTCTTACTTTTCTTATTTAAGTCAGTGCATGAGATTCTACTGTCATTTAGGCAAGAGGTCAGAGACACTTGAATTTAGATCCAGGTTTTATTACTTAAGCTATGACCTTGAGCAAGTTATTATTTCATCTTAGTGACTTGTCATTAGAAAATAGAAGATAGGAAAGTGTTTACTACAAGTGCAAACTTTAAATACAAAATTTGTTTGGCTTACAGTGCAATAGGAGTTATAGCTATATCTTCATGACCATATTCAGAACTACTTTAATCATTGAACCTTGTTTTAAATTTATCGAACTTCCCATGAAATTATAGAAGGAAAAAGTTCTGTGTTCTTAGAATAAACTTAGTGAATGTCTTATGTTAAAATACATATTCCTAGCCGGGCTCAGTGGCTCAGCCTGTAATCCTGCGCCTTGGGAGGCTGAGGTGAGTGGATTGCCTGAGCCCCGCGGGTTCGAGACCCGCCTGGGAAACTTGGCGAGACCTCATCTCTACAATAAGTCAAAAAATTAGCCAGGCGTGGTAGTGCATGCCTGTAGTTCCAGCTACTTGGAAGGCTGAGGCGGAAGGAGCGCCGGAGCCCAGCAGGTCGAGGCTGTGGTGGCCGGGAGCGGCCACTGCACTCCAGTCTGGGCGACAGAGTGAGACTCCAACTCAAAAAAAAAAAAAAAAAAAAAAAAAAATACATATTCCTCTGGTACATATGTATTATTTCACACTATTGCTTTTAGGCATACTTATTAAAACATTCCCATGACAAAAGTTGTTTTTATTATATAATTCTAAAGTAAAGACTTTAAAGGTATCAACTACCTTATCAGAACATTATTAATGCCATGGTGAAAATAATGAATGCTTTCTTATTTACTACTATGCCTCTAGGGTAACGGAAATTGTCAGTAATCAATTTACTCAAAGTTGAGGATTAAAGGAAGAATTACAGCAACTTCATATGGCTGCAACAGGCAAGATGAGAGGCTTGGTTATAAAAATAGCTAATTTATTTTGACTATGCAAAACTTTATTGTTTATTTTTATAGTTTGAGAATGGAACTATATTAATATATTTTTATTAGCCATAAATACATTTTACAATTTCTATCATTTCAAACTGAAATTGACAGTTTGTTTTTGTTTTTGTTTTTGGTTTTTTTGGTTTTTGTTTTTTTTGAGTTGGAGTCTCACTCTGTCGCCCAGACTGGAGTGCAGTCAGTGGCCGCTCCCGGCCACCGCAGCCTCGACCTGCTGGGCTCCGGCGATCCTTCCACCTCAGCCTTCGGAGTAGCCGAATTACAGTCATGCGCTACCATGCCCAACTGATTTTTTTTTTTATGTATTGTAGAGATGAGGTCTCGCCAAGTTGCCCAGGCGGGTCTCGAACAATCTCAGGCAATCCCCTCACCTCAACCTCCCAAAGCACGGGATTACAGGCTGAGCCACCAAGTCCGGCTGACAGTTTCTAAATTTTTAAAATAATCAGGCATACAAAATAATACAATCATAGAGTATATTTTCAAATATATAGATTTAAAAGTAGATTTTCTTACAACTTTTTTCAAATAAATTAATACGTGCCATTGAGGAAATTGTGTATTCCATAATTTTAAGCCCTTCTTCAATTGCTAGATATTGTGATTCTTAGTTTTTCAGTGTTATAAATAGTGGATATGTATCTATATATATAAAATATTGACCATATTTCTGATCATGAAAAATATTTTAATTCAAGTTTAAAATGAAAGATCAAGTTTTTTCATATTAATTATATGTGCATGTTTTCACACATTTTACGTCAGTGTCCATTTCAGCCATTATACACTATGATTCTGTAGAAAGTGATCAGTTTTTTAGAAAAGAATAATAATTTTTTATTTACTAATCGTGCTTAGGTTGGGCACCATCTAGAACCAAGCAAGCAGATCTTCATGAAATATCATTTGTATCATTAAAATAACAAATTATTTTCTTTATAAATACCTGTATCTCAAAGTAACTTTTTAAAAAATTAAATCCACAACAAGAAATCTCTTAGTTTTTGAATATTTTAGTTTGTATTACTGAAAGTTCTAGAAATTTAGAGGAAGCAGGCTATCTAAATTAAGTTCTCATTTACTCTTACTCACTTAAGTTGTAATCTGCTAAAACTATACTCAGATTAACCCTTAGGTTTCCCTGAGAGAAGTTAAGTGCATACTTTTGCATTTTGTGGTTTAGTCAGTTTGGTCTAGATTGTAAACAGTCTATATCACAAAAATTACTGGTAATGTTTTCTGGTAATGAATGTCCATCATTTATTGAAAATGTTAACTAACATTGGAAATTAGGTTTGGAACCAGACCTTCTGGTAATAATAGAAACCTTCAGATAATGTTGATTTATATTTTCTAGAATTTTAAATGCACATTTTTAAAGAAACTTTTTCCTTGATTGAAAAGTGAATGAAAAATGTAAAGAGTCACTCTTTGTGTTGTTCTTAGTCAGCAACTTGCCTATAATTCTGAGAGCAGAGTTGATGAGAAATATGGAAACTGACAAATGACTAAATGGAGTGACTGGTCATTTTTAAAAATAATTTAAAAGGTTTTTGTATTATAAATGATTAATAAGTAAAAAGTAGAACATTGTTCTAATTTCAGACAATTTGCCTTTTTTTTCAACTTTTTTCTCTAAAAAGCATTCAACTTTAATTTCATGAGGAGTAAAAATTGAGACTGATTTTTGACTAATTGCTATCCTTTTTTTAAAATCAAAACCAGAAATACTATATTTTCAATAAAGTATTCTAATGCACATCTTTACAATAAAACCTAAAAAAAGTATTCCAATGAAAACTGTTATTCAGTTTAAAAAATAAAAACCTTTTTATATGTTCACAAATTAATTTATTCAGTTCACCAAGCAGCGTTTGTGGGGAACCTAATATGTGACAGGGACTCTGCCAAGCATTGGGAGAAATGGAAGATGAAAGCCCTTGGAGTCCTTCCCGTCCAGATGGGGAATCCAGCAGGCAAAGAAATAGTTATAATAGTGGCGAGTTCAACAGGAGATGCATATAAAACACTGGAAGTGACTGGGTGCAGTGGCTCACACTTGTAATCCCAGCACTTTGGGAGGCTGAGGTGGGAAGATCGCTTGAGCCCAGGAATTCAAGGCTGCAGTGAGCTGTGATCTCACCACTGTACCCCAGCCTCAGTGATAGAGTAAGACCCCAACTCTAAAATAAGTAAGTAAATACATAAATAAATAAAATGCTATAGAAGCACAAAGAAAATAATAAATCTACCTAAATGTATTGCCCTTATAATGTCCACTTAGTTGCGTGGCCCTGTTTAGAATCTGTACTGTCTATGCAATATAAGAACAGTATCTCTATTTAGGAATTCTCTAAATAATAGCTTAGAATCAGGAATCTGGTATTTGTTGCTGGCCTTTTACAAGATTAATATGTCACAAGTCATATAATGACCTTATCTAGTATGGTACTTTCTTCAAATCTGCCTTCCAGGGATATTATAGTAGTCTAAGAATAAGTGAGTGAATACTTATAAAGGACTCCAATTTACTTTATATTAATGTCTACGTGTGGATATGTGGATGTGTGTGTATGCATATATGTTTAGTGTATATACTTGCCATTAAAAAAAAAAGAATTGAGTCTTTTGCAGCTCATTGCTTTGTGAAAAGTAGGAAGTGAGCAGGTTTTTATTCTGGCAAACTCAGAATCAGCAAAACTTGTTTTTTGGAGGAGTCCTCTTGTTTTCCTTTTTTTTTCCTACTTTGGCAGTGACATTATAACGCTTGATATTTAATGTCATCTCCATCCTTTTAATCTGATTTTAAAGTGAAGATTTAACAAAGAGTTGAAGGAAACACTTTAAAGGCTAATGTAAAAGACAGTTACAAATACAATATAACAGGCAAATTAATGTGCTTCTTAATATTCACTGAACTATTACAGAGAAGAAATTAGTAGCATAATAAGCAGATTTTTTTAAAGAATGACTTCTTTTCTCTTTAGTATGGAAAACTTCTTCTAAGTCATCATGCATTTGTTCAGAGTTTAAATTTATAATTTCTTCCCAGAATTTAAAATACATCTTTTATGACGGACCTGAGAAAATGGATTCACACCATCCCACATTCTCAGTACCATACCAGTGTAATAGACAAAAAAAGTTTTCCATCATTAAATCCTCTCTTGTTTTAACTTTGTCATTTTTTTTTTCTTTTGGTTTTTGGTTTTATTTTAATTATAAAGGATGTTTAATTCCTGCACATGCAGGTGCTGGGAATGCAAGATCATTCATAATTCAGTAAATACCCAGTGAGTACTTACTTTGTCCCATGAACTTTGTTATAGGTGCTCCGAATATATAGGTGAACAAAATGGATAGCAATACATATCCTTACGTAGCATACTTTCTAGTGGAGAATGACAGATGCTAAGCAAATACAATCTAGTTATTCATCTAGTATCCACGAGAGACTGGATCTGGGACCCCCTCCATGTGCCCCCTCCCCCGGGGATACCAAGATCCCCAGATATTCAAATTTATGATATAAAATGGCATAGTATTTACATATAATCTATGCACACCCTCCTGTATACTTAAAATCATCTCTAATTATAGTATCTAATACAATTTAAATGTTGTGGAAGTGTGTAGGTGTTATAATGTATTGTTTAGGGAATAATGACCAGAAAACTCTGTACATGCTCAGTACAGATACATTTTTTACTAATATTTTCAGTCAATAGTTGATTGAATCCATGGATGCAGAACTCATGGATACAGAAGGCTGACTGTAAGTAAAAATAGAATAAATAACAAATAAGGCAGTGAAGGGGAATAGAGTCATCTGAGGAGTGAGGTTATGTTACTGTTTAAATAGAGTGGTCAAGGAAAGTTTCACTAAGAAGCTGACAAGCAAAATTTTAAAGAAGAAAGAAAGAGAACAAGCCATGCTATCTGGGCAAATAGCTTCCCTAACCAAGATCCTGAAGTCATAATGTACTTGGTATGCATTTTGAACAGCAAAGAGGTCAGTGTAGTTAGATTGGAGGGGATGAGGGGGAAGGTAGAAGACAGTAAGGCTAGAGAGGTAGCAGGGGGGCAGATTGTACAGAATCTTGTAGAAATGAAGTGCAGAACTCAGCCCCATCTCTAGCACTGCCAGTATTCACTGGAGACATGTTTTTAAAAGGATAGGTAGATGAGATTATAAATTGTTTAATATTTGCTAGAAGATAAATGAGCAAAATGTACTGGAGAATGCAGATGAAACAATGACAAATTCTGCACTGGAGGAGAGAATACAGCCTCATAGAGAAGACAGTATTTAAACGAATTGTTATAAGACAATTAAGACTAACAATCATAAAAGGTGTTAGGGCATTTCAGCTAGAAAGGCTAGTTAAAAACTGATTTTAATAAATGAGGTGGGAGAATAGGACTGAAGTAAGAAAATGGAATTGTTAAATCATTAACACAGAGATTTGGAATGTGATTGGTAAAAATAGAGATTTAAGATTTGAGGGTGCCTGAGACTTCTAATTTAGGTGAATGAGTGGATAGCAATCTATAAAATAAGAACATATAGGAATATTGGCAGAATAGTAACGAACTATATTTTGGATGAGTTTGGAATGCTTAGAAGACATCTGAAACAAGAAATCTAGTAGCTTGTTCATTCATTTGAACCTCATTTGTTAAACGTCCTACTATGAGTCAGGCCCTGTGCTAGGAACTGTACTGTATATTTTGGAATATAGGCTTGGAGTATAAGTATAGGTCAAGGAGTCATTGACATATATGTCTGGCATTTGAATCTACAGGAATTAATGGAATAAGGTGGAAGAGGTTATTGAGTGAAAAGAAAACAATAACTATTAAGTATGATTATGAAGTGCATAACTTGGATGTTTGCTACTCAGAAAGACTAAGGAAAAACTGAGGAAACAGGAAAATACAGGAAGCTTCTTTTGATGTTGTAGGTCATTGAAAAAAAATTCACTGAAATAACAAATCTGAATAAAAAGGAAATATCTAAATTATAATATGGTACCCTTATCCTTTTTGTATTTATACTTTTGATTTTCAAGTTACTATAACATTATTGTTAAGATAATTAGTATTAGTGTTAAAGACAGATATTAAATTATATATATATATATATATATTTTTTTTTTGAGTTGGCGTCGCACTCCGTCGCCCAGACTGGAGTGCAGTGGCCGCTTCCGGCCACTGCAGCCTCGACCTGCTGGGCTCCGGCGATCCTTCCGCCTCAGCCTTCCAAGTAACTGGAACTACAGGCACGTGCTACCATGCCCGGCTAATTTTTTTGATTTATTGTAGAGATGAGGTTTCGCCTGCCCAGGCGAGTCTCGAACCCGCGGGCTCAGGCAATCCACTCACCTCAGCCTCCCAA
>CAUYQG010276622.1:0-18746 GCA_963574415.1 Tarsius wallacei | reverse complement strand
CTGTAGTTCCAGCTACTTGGAAGGCTGAGGCGGAAGGATCACCGGAGCCCAGCAGGTCGAGGCTGCGGTGGCCGGGAGCGGCCACTGCACTCCAGTCTGGGCGACAGAGTGAGACTCCAACTCAAAAAAAAAAAAAAAAATGTGTATGGCAAAACCCATTTCTCTTTGCTCTTCATCCCAAAATGAGATGAATTTGAATTTTAACTATAATTGAAATTCCATCTTTAAAAAAAGCAAAAACAAAAAGCAGAGGACTTCATCTGAATTTCAGGATATCATTGCTGCTATTTTCTCTCATAATTCTTTTTCTTTTTTTTTTTTTTTTTGAGTCAGAGTCTCCTCTATTGCCCAGACTGGAGTGCAGTGGCATGATTATGGCTTATCACAGCCTCAATCACCTGGGCTCAGACAATTCTTTCTCCTCAGCCTTCTGAGTAGCTGGGACTACAGGTGTGTGTCCACACTCATTTATTTATTTTTATTTTTATTTTGTAGAGGTGAGATCTCTCTATGATGCCTAGGCTGGTCTTGAACTCCTGGACTCAAGTCATCCTCCTGCCTCAGCCTCCCAAAGTGCTGGGATTACAGGTGTGAGCCACCATGCTGGGCTTCTCTAATTTTAACTGGATTTCCCCATTGGATCATATTTATCCCTTGATATTCTTCTTAGCACTCTGAAAGAGCACAGAGGTGCCCACCCAGATGAAAAGATAATAGTTCTACCTGAACAATCCAGATAATGAAGAAAAACAACAAACAATAACAAAATCATCTACTTTGGGATAGTTCTGGATTTTGCACCAGACTGGACATTTATTGTTAAGCATTTGCGTTTAATAGATACTATTTATTGTATCTCTCATAGACCTATTTTCTAGGTTTGGCCTCAGCGCTTAGATTCATTTATTCATTTTTTAATAGACTCAATCTGTAAGGTAGCTATTATTATTAGCCACATTATACAGATGAAGACATTGCACTTCAGTGGTGTTAGGTAATTTCCTTAAAGCATCTTTGCCCAAAGTTTTAGAATTGGGATTTTAATCCATTACTCAAAATTTCCTAAAGCTGTTTACATTTGAAAAAAGATATAGTGGGGGTATAGTTAGAAAAGGGACAATTGAAACGTAGTCTCTGTACCATCATTGACTTGACTAGTTGTTAGTAGGTTGGAGATATTTTTGTTCAAAATCAGTTTACTCTTCTAGGAAAAAAAGACACAATATATATGTGCAAACTTGTCTTCAAAACTACTAAACTCTCAAGTGTTTGACCTCCAAACATCTTTCCAGAATTAACTTCTAAAATTAATCCCCCATGTATTCCCACTTTAGTTCAATTACAGTGGAATTCTTACTGTTATTAACATATATTTGTGTCATGCCTTGTGCCTATGTTCATGGTGCCACTTATGTAAATTCTTCTCATTCTTAAATGCTAATGTACAACTTTCTCTGTGAGTCCACCTTTGATACTCAGTCAAATTAAATATCTACTCATTTGGATGCTTTCATTAAGTTACCATTATGTTGCCCTCCTGTATTTGAGTTATGTTATCATAAACCCCTTGAAGGCCAGTCATTTATCTCATCCAACTGTAGGTGCCCAAATACCTACTAGCTTTCTGCTAGTTTTAAGTAATACGAAGTAAATACATACATTAAAACAGGGTAAAATGTGAAATAATTGAGTAAAGAGATGATGTTTTTTCACTGAGGCATCCAAAGGAGAAAACCTTGTAAAAGAGAACACATGTAATATAATTTTCTCTATTTCAAACATCCTTAAAAATACAAATGTCTTCTTTCCCATGTGCTTTTCAAGAATAGATGCTGAGAACTTTTTCTTTGTGAATGAAATTTAATTAGGTGCTAGTCATTTCTTGGAAGAGGCAAGAGTTTACTGGGTCTCCCGGTACTGACTAGCATTTGGGTCCCTTGTGCAGTCACACTCAGGACCCTAGTGTGAACACCGTTGTGCTGCTAGATAATTGGATCTGTGTTCAGAGTTTGCTATACTTGCCCAGTGAGGATTGGCTTAAAGTCAGAGGCAAAGTTTAAAATAGTAAAAGTAGAAGGAGTAAATTAGGAGGATAGATTTTTTAAAAGTTGTTAATTGAATCATTAAAAATGCCATTTTGAAACAGGGCAGGTAGTGTGTATTAATTGCAAGCATTAAAAAGAGCAATAAATGTTACAGCACCTCTTTTAGCCTTGAGTGTCAAGAGCTGTTAACAGAATTTCACAAGTGGAAGATTCACCCAACTGTATTCGATGAGTATTTGCATGCTTGCCTTGTGCCTGACACTGACTTGGGTTTGAAGAAATCTTATCCTATAAAAGGTTGAGATCTATTGCAGGAGATAAGTAATACAAAAATGGAGGTGTTTACGCAGGCTTCTGGAAGCAAAGAGGAGGGAGAAAGTAACTTTTCCCCAAGAAATCTGGGAAGGCTTCATCTGGGAGGTGGCATCTAAGTTTTATTTTGAAGAATAAATTTGCCTAAGAAACAAAAGGGAGCAGAGAGTTTTATGCAGAAGGTGCATCCTTTACACAGAGATGGAGGTGTCAAATGACAGCTGTGTGTTCAGGGACAGTAAATAATCTGGTGTAGTTAGATGCAGTACTGCAATTGAGGTTGGAAATGTAAGGTAGAAAAGAATGATGAAGAGTCATTTATGCCGTGATAAGAGGTTTGATCATTACTACAGGCATCAGAGTGATGAAAGGGAGGACAAGGGGGTGGTGGTAATATGACCATGTGCCAACACATTTTATAAGAACTTTTAAATATTCACAAACATGAAAACAGCACACTAAATTAAAAGGAAGTGTCAGTGCTTTAAGACTGGAGTAACCATCAACCAAATAACAAGCAGATTTTTTTAGGGTGATATCAATCAAGTCCTGTCCCTGAGTGGGTTTGCCAAACCCACCTTTCCCTGGTGACTACAGATTGTGAGTTTTCAGGAAAATTATCTCTGCACTTAAAACACTAGAGTCATTTAGTGCTAAATTATTTAAACCTGAATAATTTTCTGATAACTAGTAATGGTGGACTCTGGAAACTTTTGCAGAGTGAAACTTAAGGATTCTAAAAGGTCATGAAGACTCCCTGAGTTTTTCCCCATATGCAAGCCTTTGGATCTTTACAATGGTAAGTCCTAAGCAGGAGAAGAGGAATGAGTGCCTTTTGGAAATGGACTAGGATGATAGATTTGGATGACTAAATCTATCCAAGATGTTATAACGAAAACTGTGAACCTCTTAATTCCTCCTTTGGAAAAGGGCCACATCTCTTATCCTAGTGCATTGATGTGCTGAGAATGCACAATTCAATTACCAGCTCTGGTCTCCAATGGCAGATCACTAGCTTTTCAAAGAAGCTTCTTTCAGTTTCTGTCCCCCACAAGCTCTTGGGCTAAACAGAAGAATATTAAAAGTTATTTTCCCCCTCCCTCTGTGTCTTTCTTCAAGGATCCTTTCTTTTTTGTCTCATCTACTGCTCATAACATGGACTGTTTATCTTGAGATTCCAGTAGGAAGAACAGGAGGGTTCTGGCAGGGTTAGAAGCTGTCTCTTTTGACATCTCCACTTCAGCTTCCCTGAAAAAGTCGGAGATGTAAATGAAGATTTGAGGAATAGAATTAAGACTTTGAAAGGACTTTAGCAAGCATTTTTCTTTGGTTCTACTTCTGGTTTCTAAGGATCCAAGAAAGTGTAAATTTTGAATCTCTTTTTTGGCCCAATCATTTACCCAATTGATACAGAGATAACATTAGGTTAAAAAAACCAAACAAACTGGTGATAAAATTCTATCTATATTTTAAAATGTAAAATATGTAATAATTAAAAAATAAACCCATCAAATGGAAAATTAATGGGAGAAACATTCATAAAAATGCACCACAAAAATTACAGAGGGTACACAAAAGAAATAACTAATCTCAAAACATTCTCCCTTCCCCCTGTTTTTCAAACTTTGATAAGAGATGGAGATAAGGAGAAATGTAGGCGTTTTCTATGTATAAATTGATACTTTAAAAGGACATGTATAAAAACATTTATTCCTTTTCTACAGGATGATTTAATGTGGGTGTCTGGAGAAAAGGTGATAACTTGGCTCTTTATTTTTCTATAAACCTGGGTGGGGTGGGATGAGATTGTGCTATTAGTGTTATATTTATTTCCAGAAGTTCCTATTAATTGCACCTGGTTAATAAGGCTTAAGTTGTATTTAAATGCTATTATTTGAATACTAAGTATTATTTTTGTAGTAATTGCATCTTTTTGTGTATTCATAGATGGTCTAAAAGTAATTACTATGGACCTCATTTTACTGCCAAGATTAAATTTATAAGCAACATGCTAATCAACTCAATTCAACAAACATTTATTGAGTACCACCTCTTTACTAGAACTGGAGTTAGACCAGTGAATAAGAAATAGGTCCTACCTGCAAGTAGGTCACAGCCTGGTAAAATCACAAAAAAAAAATTGTCCTAAAGAGCCAAACTAAATGCTATAAACTCGGTGTGTGGAGAAATGTAGATCCTAGGGTTTTTTTTTGAGGCTGTTGATGAATGTTTTTGGGGAGGCAAACCTAATAACTACCAGATGGCATACAACAGCTGCAAGGTACTTTCAATATTAGGCATAAAAGAAAACCATAAATTCCAAATATAGAACTTGGAATTATCTATGTAATAGGAAGAAGCTGTTTTGTTGTTGTTGTTGTTCTTGTCAATTAGCAATTTAGTGTGGGATTCTTCTCAGCAACAGGCTTGATTTAGTTTGGGATGCAAAATAATGGGTGTGTTTGATTTTGAAAATGAAACCCATCAAGCATAGGCTGAACTCACTAAGTTGGCTAAGTGACTATTCACTAGAATTACTGAGAATTATGAGTGTTTGAATAAGTGAGCCCCAGGAGAAAAGTGGGGAGTTCGACACAGAGGTGTAGAAGGCTCAACAATATGGAAGAAGCAGAGACTCAAGTGGAGAAGGTGACCAGGAAAATCATTATGAAAGCACAAATAGCTGATGGGCCCTGAGAAGAATGATGTCTTCTATTGATTTCTATCATTTAAGTTCAAATTGTTTGCAGAGCTATGCATGCGAAGTGACATAAGTCCTCTACCCCAGCCTTCCCAATTGACCTCAACCTTTAGAATTATCTACTACATGTAACACTTAGTGGATTATTCAATATGCACATTCTGAGACATTGATGGAGCATGAAAGAGAGAGAGAGAGAGAGAGAGAGAGAAAGAGAGAAACCAAGAGAGAAGTGTAATTTCCGTTAACATATTCTGAATTTGGCAATATGAAAATTTAATAGGGAACATCTTTATTTCAGCACACATGTAAATTGTGACATTTCAAAAATACACTTGATTTTTTGAATTAAATATAGGGACATTGCACGTACTCTCAATTTTTTCAATGCTTATGTGCTTTAGATGACTTAATCCAGCCTGATCAGTGATATGCTAGGGACTGACAGGTCTGAGGTAATGCCCCCAGGTCACAAAAAGAAAGAAGGGAGAACACACCAGAAGGCAAGATAATAGATTATTAACTCAGTAGAAGCAGGAACTTGGAACCTGAGATGCTAAAGAGAAAAAAATGTCCTCTAAGACTCTCAAGGGCTAATGCTGGGATAGAAATGTAAGCCAATTTGTATTTTGCATCATAAGGGACAAGGAAATTCAGCAATGAATGAGTTGAGACAATTCAAGGCTGACAGCCAGGTTGCATTTGCCACTAAAGTGTAATGCATATTTAGTCATGGTGCTTTCCCTAAGCAGTCCTGGAAGGAAAGAGTGATTCTTGCAAATGGGAATCTGAAAATAGCTTTGTGAGATCTTTATTAATTACTTCTCTTTGTTGAACATTTTTAGAGAGATAGCTCTGGCTGCTGAGTGGAGGAGGATGGAATGCATGAAGTGAGAGTAGGATCAAGGACCTGTTAGAAGGCAGTCACAAATGGTGTCAGCCTATGGCACGTTAGAAGTTTGTAGAAAACCTTCCTTGCATAGTATACTTAAAAAAACTACATTAAGAATAATAAAGCTCATTGTCTTTAATTTATGTGTGAACTTGAGGAAAAGTAATGGAGTTCTTCCAATGTCAGAAATAAATACAAATCCACAGGGTTAAACAAGCTGTACGGAATGAGCTGGACCTGGTGTTCTGTTATCTACCATCCTCGACAGCCAATGGTTTCAATTTTAATGGAGCCAAAACATGGTAGGAAGTCATATCTGCAAGTCCTGCAAAAAGCTGGGAGTCCCAAGGGATAATGACTTCATTAAGTAAACTAGGAAAAACCTCCCTCTCCTCCTCAAAGGAGTATGACTGAAGGGATACTTATCTATATTGACTTTGGCTCTGAGTATAGCAGAAAATAAAAAAAAAGGCTCTCTTGAGAACTGCTGACTACAGCCCACACTTGTGCAGATTTAGTTTCTGAATTCACAATATCCAAAAGCCCTGAAACTCTAAATCCTAAAATTCAGTATTAATTAGACTCCCAAGTTACTGGAAAATGTGTATTCAAACTCTCCCTGGAGGAATGAAGTAAAAATTTCTGCAACATTCTACTATGAGGTAGCAATCCTACAGAGATAAAAAAATCAGCAGAAATAACAAGCTAGGGTCGTACCACAAAATTACAGATACTGAAGTGATCAGATATAGATATAAAATACGTATATTTAATTAAGTTTCAAAGAAACAGAAGAGTAGAAAGAAATGATCAAAACTGACCTGATAGATTTGCACAAGAACCAACTACAACTTATAAAATGAAGAAAATAAGATTTGACATTAGACTCAATGGACAGTATGAGCAAATTAGACACAACTGAAGGGAAGATTAGTGAACTAAACAATGGAGCTATAGAAATTGCATGGAATGCAGCAAAGAGTTGGGCAAGGTGAACAAGATTTTAAGAGACATGAAGAATAGAGTGAGAAGACTCAACTTGAATCTAATCATAGTTTCAAGAGATAGAGAAAACAAGATGAAGCACACGTTGAAAATTCATCCGGAATTTCGTTGAAAATTTCCAGAAATGATGAAAGACTTCAATACTCTGGTTCTGAAATGTCAATGAATTACAAGCATCGTAAATAAAAATAACTCCATCATAAATAAAAATAACTCCACGTGTAGATATATATGAGGTTATGTGGACCTGTGTAGACATATATGAGGACATGTAGACAAAATGAGGTTATATGGAAGTCCAGGGGAGATAGTCTTCGGGAGTGATAATAGAAGTGGTGCCTAAATTGGTACAGCTTGCTGATGGCATAGGATTAGGATGTGAGAAGTGTGTTTTGAGGATGACTGCCACAGTTGGGCTAGTGACTGGGGGTGGATTAACTAGGAAAGAAAAGATGGGTGTTGCCCCTTCTTCTGTGAGGGCTCTGCATAGCACTTCCAATAGGAAAGAGACAAAAGCAGCTGGCCTTTCACCTTGCAGTTTCTCTGGCCCAGGTGACCTGCTTCTGCCCGTGCCAGTCTGTTGATGTGAAAGGCAGAAAGACGGACAGAGAGCTCGGCCTCCAGACTATTGTCTGGAACTGGGAAGCTTAAAGGAGAAAAAATAGGTAGTTGTCAGGAAGTGCAGTCCATGTGACTTGAGAGAGCCTGAAGCCAATACCTTGAGTGAAAAGGTGACTTTTCTGCCCAGGCTTTTTTCTGAGACAGCAGGCAATTTTAGTTAGATTCCCACCAGGCTTTTCCTATGCCTTTATCCTCAGGCGCAATCTTAATCTTGCATTGTTCAAGCCAGTCAGTCACTGTCACTTCTCCTTGTTTCAGCAAGATACTTTTTTAGAGCTTTCTGGTTTTCCTCAAAATGTTTTCAAGGGCAATGTGTGCTATTATAAGCTTGGCTAAAGGAAGAAATGCTTGGTTCTGAGGCTATCGCTTGTCCTGGGCTTCTCAATGGGAAATATAGTTCTCTGGATATTTGGTTTGCTTGCTGCATGACACTTTTAATAAAATAAGAGCCAATCACTTTGCAAAACCCTGTTTTCTGCTTTCTAGAGACTGTGCTTTTCAGTTCCCTCATCCCTGAGTAAATCCTCTGTCCCCTTTGAAGGGTCTAAAGACTGTGTTCCATAACCTCTTCAGGCCCACCTTCTGAAATACCTTTGCTTAACCCCCAAATCCAGCCTCTTCGTTTTGGACCTGATATTTTTATAGTAAGCTTTCTAATTTTAGAATAATGTTCAGTTTGCAAAAAAGTTACAAAGGGTGTACAAAGAATTTCTGCATATCCCTCACATAGTTTCCCCAATTCTTTATGTTTTACATTCCTTAATTTATTATGACTAAGAAACCAATATTGGTATAATTTGGATTTCACTCGTTTTTTTCTTTTCTTTTTTTTTTTTTTGAGTTGGAGTCTCACTCTGTTGCCCAGGCTGGAGTGCAGCGGCACGCTCACGGCCACCACAGCCTCAACCTGCTGGGCTCAGGAGATCCTTCAGTCTCAGCCTGCCAAGTAGCTGGAACTACAGGAATGCACTACCATGTCCATGTCTGGCTAATTTTTTGATTTATTGTAGAGATGAGGTCTCGCCAAGTTGCCCAGGCTGGTCTCGAACCCCCTGGCTTAGGCAATACTTTCACTTTGGCCTCCCAAAGTGCTGGGATTACAGGCATGAGCCACCATGCCTGGCCAGTTTTTTTCAATAATGTCCTTTATCCACTCAGGATATATTACATTTAGTCATCATATCTCCTTAGGTTCCCCTTGGCTCTAACAGTTTCTCAACTCTTCTTGTTTTTGATGACCTTGACTGTCTGGAGGAGTATTAACCTGGTACTTTGCAGAATATTTCTCAATTTAAATTTTTCTGATGTTCTCTTATGATTAAACTGGGATTCCAGGTTTTGAAGCAGAAGATCACAGAGGCAATGTGCCATTTTAAAAATCAGATCATATCAAGGGCACATGCTTTCTAGAGCCTGTGCCACATGACTTGTTACTGTTAATATTGATATTGATCACCCAACTGAGGTAGTGCCCGTGAGGTTTATCCACAGTAAAGTTACTTTTCCCTTTTCCCCTTTCCATTCTCTGTTCTTTAGAAGTGGGTCACCAAGTGTTTTCACACTCAAGAAAGTGAGGAAGGATTAAACTCCACCTCCTGAAGGAGTGTCTATATCAACTATTTGAAATTCTTCTGTTAAGATTTGTCTCTTCTGACATTTATGTATTTATTTAGTCATTTATTTATATTATTGGATCTGGCTTTCATCTCCCTGCTCGGTCTCTCTTGTAAAGCTGGATATTTGCTTCAGTTTATCCTTTGATTCTTAAGCCTGCTTAGCTTTGGATACTGTCTCGGTTGTCAATTCTCTATTTTCTTCAATCCTTATGTTGCTTGCTTTGAGGAAGGAGAACAATGAACAAAAGGGCATAGATAAAAAAGAAATGGAAGCGTCACATCGTGGGGTAAAAATGTGTAGAGAAAAGAGAATATAGCTGAATTTAAAGTGATGAAAAATGAAAAGATGGAGGTAATTAGAGCAAGAGGTGTCAGAGAATTTGCAGAACACATGAAGAGAGTACTGGAATGTCCACCCTTTAAGATAAAGGGTGATTCTGGGAAGATTCCATGGGCATCTAGGTGGCAGATATCCAGGTTACATTTAAAAATAAGGAAATAGTATCATTGAGGCCTGAGAGATCAACCCGCCAAATTCCTAAAAATGAGGAATCTGTGGACTTGAGAGTTTCTGTGGATCGCCTAAGGTTCAAGTTGTTAACAGCAGAGCCAGAATTAGGAGTGAGGCTTCCTGATTCCCCATCTCATTCTTATTCCAGGATGCTGCAGCTGTTTCCTTGTAAGCTGATTCTTATACTAATAGACTTGGGTTTTCCATCCCCATGGGAAGTTTGAGGCTATAACTAGAAAGAGCCTCAATGGGATAGAAACAACTCTGCAAGACCCAATTCCCTTCTTGGTGATTTAAATGTTAATACCTTGGCACTTCTCCAAGCAAGTGGGAGATTAGAAGGCAACTGAGCAACTCTGCCTATTCTAGGAAGCCTCAGTCTCTGTTGCCGGTTAAGGTGATGCTTTGCGGTCCTTGAACACAGGATTAGAGGCTTATAAGAGAATCCTAATGGAACTCAGCCATCCTTTCATCTTGTGTCAGTGGCAATATTTCTTCCCTTTTCTCTAGATCAGTACAAGCATTAGTAAGCTACTGAATCGGACATGCTTATATTAAAAATCTGGACCTTTCCTTGGAAGCAATTAGTTGCTCTAGCACAGATGTAGTTTGAATAGGTACTTAGCAAACTTGTCTTTGTGTACTTCTCTGCCAGACCAATCTGCTTCGTTTTCTCAGAAATTTTTAACTGTCCTGCTGTTTCAAAATCTAGCTACTTTAAAGCAAAAATTCAAATGGAAAACAAAACCAGGCAGTTAAAGATTTGGTGATTTAGTTTACTCTCCAGAAAACATCTGGGAATTTGGGACATTTAGGGTGTTTGCTTTGAAACTTTCAGTTTTCTTCTGGCTTAATGTGATGTATATAAATTGTGTCCTATTTATTTGGGGGGCATTTGCTAAATCCTGGTCCAGTTTCAGGCTATGACTGAAAGAGAACTGCCAATCAACCAAGTATGGCAATGGCCTTGGGTTTAGCAGCTCATAAACTTTTGTAAAAGAACATTTAAAAAATACTGAAAAGTAAAAAAAAGGAAGTGAAAATTGACCATTTTTATACTATCAAATGTAGTCACTGTTTTCACATTTTAGTAATATTTTAAATCTTGTCATTTTTTCCCCATACTTAGTCTTGTTAAAACATGGTTCTTATAAACACATTATGTATCTTATCCATATTTTATTTTCTCATATAACAAATCAGTATTTTCCATGTAATAAAATGTTAAAATGCTATTTTAATTACCGTATTAATTATATGGCTGCACCATAATCTACTTAATAGTTTTTATCTCATTGTTTATTATTAGATGGTATAAACAGCTTTTTACCTTAAGTTTTTTCTGGATTTGGAATTTTTGGTTTGGATAACTACCCAGAATTGAAATGGAAAGTTATTACTTTTTTTTAAAAAGGTTTGGGTTGACTAGGTCTTTGAGAGACATCTTCCAAATTTTTTTTCCATGAGGATGAAATCAATATCCAAATTACGATAGTGATTCCCAAACTCTTTACTACCAGAACATTTCAAAGAAAAATACTTATGTACTTCATCTTTTAAACTACTTGTGTCTGCCTCAAAGCAATTGTGCAATAAATATTTCTATTTTCATTTATTTGCTATCAAAGGCATCCACAATAAGTATATCCTTATTCTCTGTCTTCTCTCAGATGACCAAGATGGGCTAGTGGACTCAAAGGCAGGGTTTGTGTCCATCAGTTTAAACTATGTTTTCTTGGTGTTATTAGATTAGAAGGGGATCCAGACAGAGTGGGAGGTGAAGATGGTGAGTTGGAGCTAAATTATTTAAGGAGAACCAACATTTTAGGTAGGGAAATAGGTTTGTTGTCAGGTCAGGAGGATAATGGTGATTATAGAATTCTATACAGAGGATGATTAAATCAGAAGAAAACTCTGTATTTTAATTAAAAAAAAAATTTTAAGTCAGAGAAATTCCAAGGTTACACAATGGATCAACGGTATCACCTGGGATCCAGGCTATCTCTAACTCCTTACTCTCCCACACCCAGCATACTGGCTTGGTCTTCATGCTTGTCTATTTAGGTTCACAAGACAGCATTACATTCTTGTCCAAAGGAATACAAAGGGGTTTCAAAACTTTCAAATACATTCAGAGGGAGGAAAAAAGAAAAGGATTCTTACCAGGTGTCTGTTTCTCTTTTAATCATAAAGAAAAATATTTTCTGGGAGCCCCTAGACAACTTGCCCTCAGATATCATTGAACAGAACTGGGATCTTTTTTTTTTTTTTTGAGTTGGAGTCTCACTCTGTCGCCCAGATTGGAGTGCAGTGGCCACTCCTGGCCACCGCAGCCTCGACCTGCTGGGCTCTGGCAATCCTTCCGCCTCAGCCTTCCAAGTAGCTGGAACTACAGGCGTGGCCCAGCTAATTTTTGATTTATTGAAGAGATGAGGTCTTGCCAAGTTGCCCAGGCGGGTCTCGAGCCCGTGGGCTCAAGCAATCCACTCACCTCAGCCTCCCAAGGCGTGGGATTACAGGCTGAGCCACCAAGCCCGGCTAGAACTGGGATCTTTTATATGCTCAGTCAATCACGACCATGGTAGTCTTAAACCAGAATTCAATCCCTGGGGAAGGGAAAGTGGCCAATATTCTCTGAGCACTTTGTTGCCCCAGAGCTGAAAAAAAAAAGAAGATTTTTTTTTTTTAAAGCAAGATGGAAATTGGCTGTTTTTGATACTGTGTATAGAACCAGTTAGAGCCAGCAGTCTGATTTCAGGAGGAGACAAGGTAATATCTTTATGCTATCTTTGTATAACAAAAATTTAAAACTTACAAAATTGAAACATTTTGTAAAACAAAAATGTAATAATTTTGAATTTCTTTGTTATTAGAATAACTTGTGTGTGGATGGTGGGAGGGGAATAATTAAAATTATAGAGAGCTAAATTTCCCAAAGTTACTTCATGACTCCTCCAGAGAAGGATGGGGAAACAAGCCCAACACTTAAAAGTGGTTTAAATAAAGCAAGACAGATATAGAATTTTAAGCAAGATAGGGAGGTTTGGGGTAGTTTCTATGAACAATATTGGAGATTTCGTGACTTGTCATAAAGGTTATCTTTTGATACATTCTGGGTCATGCTAGTAATAAAGTTCAGAGTCAGGGCAGTCACTACACAACAAGAGTGAAGGATGGTAGTTCAGTTCCTACTAGGTTGTTTGAAATATTAGAACTAGTTTATGGAACTGTAAGATCTTGGGACTCCCAGGATAGAAATCATGAAACCATAGCTTTCTAGTTCTCTTGCTTATATCACACTCCACTGAATTCACTGGGAAGGCTTTCAAGTTCACAGGACAGCTGAATAAAAAGCCGGGCTCGGTGGCTCAGCCTGTAATCCTGTGCCTTGGGAGGCTGAGGTGAGTGGATTGCCTGAGCCCGCGGGTTCGAGACCCGCCTAGGCAACTTGGTGAGACCTCATCTGTACAATAAATCAAAAAGATTAGCCGGGTGTGGTAACGCGCGTCTGTAGTTCCAGCTACTTGGAAGGCTGAGGCGGAAGGATCGCCGGAGCCCAGCAGGTTGAGGCTGTGGTGGCCAGGAGCAGCCACTGCACTCCAGTCTGTGTGACAGAGTGAGACTCCAACTCAAAAAAAAAATAAAATAAAATAAATTGGGTTTATTGTAAGGGTGTGCTATGGTTTGAATATTTTTGGTCCCTCTAAAACTCATGTGGAAACTTAATTCCCAGTGGCAACAGTGTTGGAAGGTGGGGCATAATGAGAGATGTTTAGGTCATGAATAGATTAATGCCACTATATAAAGGGCTTGCATGCAAAGGGTTCTTACTCTTTTTCTCTTCTGCCAGGTGAGGAACAGCATTCTTCTGCTATAGAGGACGTGGCCTGTATCTTGAAAGTGGGGACCAGGCCCTTGTCAGACATCAAACTTGCTGCACCTTGAGTTTGGACTTACCAGCCTTCAGATCTGTGAGAAATAAATTTCCCTTTTTTGTGACTTCCACAGTCTTAGGTATTCTGTTACTGCAGCACTAAATGGACTAAACCAGGGTGCTCCTATTATTCCCCAGGGTTAGATATCGTCTGCTCTGGCAAGCTTGCTTTGACTTTCAAGGTGGTGATTGGTTCTTTTTCTGTGGGACCTCTGTGCTCACCCCAGAGGTTACGCTGCCCACCTATATTGCTATAGCCTATGGTTTGACACAAGGAATACATGGTAGTGACCATATTACTAATGGAGAATGATTTCACAAATAAATAAAATTAAATAAACTGTAGCATACCAAAAAACAAAGAAATTCCTTTTGTTCTTTTAAGAGACAGGATAACCAGAGGAGAAGATTTTAAAATATACTTATACATAAATAATACATTTTTAACATTCTTTTTAAAATTTTTTTCTAGTCCTATTTAAACAAATGCTTTATCTCCAAAGCAGTAGAATTTCTCCCAGCCTTGAAATTAACAGTTAAGTATTCAAAAAATAAAAGGGGACAGATTGTGTTATCAGATTTGTGCCCTGAAACCAACCATCCCCTGCCTCTTCTGTACAGTTATAAAGACCTAAATATGTTTCCAAAAAGCCTGTTTACTCAATCTGTATGCTAATAAAGATGGAAGTCTGGAATTTGACCTTTTTTGTTTAAATACATTTTAGTGGAATATGTCACTGTACAAAGGGCTTGCATGCAAAAGTTTCTCACTCTTTTGATTTTCTTTTTTAATTTCAACAGTGAATAAGATAATTTTTGAACGTGAACTGCCAAAAATTAAAAAACAAACAAACCTCAAATTAGATTGTATTCAATGTACTAGATAGTTCTAGAATTCTAGTACATGGTAATACTTATTAATAGTATTACCTTACTATTTATGTCTTTATAGTGTATATAATAGCAGATTTAAGCCAAATGTGAAAAATGACTAAGAAAATATGAATATGGTCAGTGTTGCAGGTTTGATAAGAATGTGAGTTTTGCATAAAATAAAAATTATTATAGCCATCTAAAGAAACTTTCAATATAAGACAATTGTATTAGAAAGAGCACTGCCCAAAGAGTCAGATAAATCAAAATTGAGTCCTGGCTAACTTTGGATCACTCGTTAATTCCTTCTAGGCTTCAATTTCCTTCTCAAGAACCTGAGGATAATGCTATAGGTCTTACCGATCTCATTAGTAGTTTTTTAAAAAATGGAGTGATTGTGTAAAATAACTTTGAAGTCTGTAAAGGTCATAAAATTGTTAAATGTTCTAGTTGTTAGTTACAAAAGCCACAGGCACACTTGGTGGAACAAGATTATTCATGACCAAAAAAAGAAACAAGTAACAGGTCAGTGGAATTATATCCATGTATGAAAGCAGTACCTGCATTTTTTATAAGGAAAAAAATTATTGATTAAATGTGGTGTATTTGCCATCTTGTCTTTTCTTAGTCATTATTTGCATTATGACTTAATCAGAGAAGATAAGAAGTTAAATAATCCTCAAGGAAGAAAGGATTTAAAATTTGCTACGCATTTAAAAAGTAATGAGAAATAAAAAACCTAGAGATATAAAGAGAAAGTGGATGATGAAAAAGAAGTCTATTTTCTGTTAAATAGTGCATATAATCTTTTTGAAACGTGTGTCTGGGGGTGGGGGTGGGCAGAAGGAAGACAAAGAAGAAATCACAACACACTGTTTTGATCACTAGGGATGAAGTGGAGCTATTTACTCGCCAGATTGTCCTCATACTGTGTGTATCTATTGTGCTGTGGTTGAACTCTAAGAGGCAGTTCTGTTGTGCCTGTTAATTTCAGCACAGTGTGAATCCCTTCCTCCTTCCCCCTTACTTAAAGGGAATAGTTAGTGCAGTTGATGCACATTTCACTGAATCCACAAATCAATAAACCACTTGGAAAGAAGTAAAGTGTGAATCTTCCTGCATGGTCTCCTGATAGAAGACACAAAGCATGGCAATAAGATCTGAAATCCTCAACTGGGAGTTAAGCCTGCTTTTACTTGTCTGGCTTAGCAGATGACATCAATTGGAGATGGCTTATGAATGTTATCTCTATAACCCTCTTTCTATGGGCCTCTCATGCTTCCAGCTGGGTGTCTAAGGGCTGGCTCACAATTTCATGTCGTATCTTGAGAATCAGTGGAGCATGGTTTTTTACTTACAGTGGAATTGGGCAGTGAGACAGAACTCAGTGGAGCCAATCCAGGTGCAGGTTCTGAAATATGAAATAGTCTGCTGGGCAAGGCACAAGATCATAGAGTATGGCAATTATTGGACATAGTCCAAACCACGGACAAAGACCAGTCTGCATCTAGTCACGGGGCACAAAACTGGGCTGGGGTTAAGAGGCAGGACTCCAGGAATGGGAGCCAAGGCAGTAGTTCATTTTATTATCCAAGGCTCTTGAGTGAAAGCAGCAGAAGCTTATGCTGGCTATCTGAAGCAAAAAGAAAGTTTATTATAAGGTGATGGGAGACTTGAAGAATTGATTGGAGGCTGGAAAAACTGGCTTGGAAAAAAAAGCAAGAACATTTACAAAAAAATCAGTTCTCAGTGGATTAAAGACCTAAATCTGAAAGGTAAAACTATAAACTTTTAGAAAGTAAAATAGGAAAATATCTTCATGAAGTCAGAGTCAAGAAGGACTTTTCTTATTAGACACAGAAAACGCTATCCATAAAAAAATATTGCTTTTTGTGCCACATTAAAATTAAGGACTCTATACATCAAAAGACTCCTTAAAAGAGTGAAATATCAGAGTAAGAGATGCTATTTGTGACACTTAACAACCAAAGGTCTGGATCCAAAATATATAAAGAGCTCCTTTATATATGAAATATGGAATCAATAGAATTTTGTAAAAAGGAACTAAGCAGGCATTTAACAAAATAAGAAATTAAAATGGACTTGAAAAAGTCCTCAGCATTTTCTATAATTAGAAAAGGAAAACCACAATGAGTTATCAATACATGCTTGCCAGATGACAAAACATTAAAAAATCAGATGATACCAAAAAGAGGTAAGGATGTAGAATAAAATAACTCTCATTCACTGTTGTGCATACATTTGTACAAGCACTATGGAAAATTCTTAGCCATTATCAGAAATTCTACCTTTAGATGTTTATTAAGTAGAATGGATCTATGATAGGATAGACTCGAAAGGTTCAGAATATTCCACCATGGCAATAAAAATTATTTGGGGCAGAAGGTGTTGTGTTTGAGGTCCTGCAGTCTCTTATCTGCCAAAAAAAAAAAAAAAAAAAACAGGGACTCCCAAAATAATTAAAAAGAACTGAATTGTCATAAATTCCCTACCAGAGGGCAAACAGGGGAAGACTCTTATAACTGGAGATGAGAAGTCTCTACACCATATCTAAACAAACTTTGTCACCAAATGATATCTCCCATCTATTCTCCATTTGTCTTTCCTAAAAATCATGTTTTCTCATGCGTGTTTCTCTTCCCATTCCCTTTCCCTTTAAGAACAATATATTTACCTCAAATTTAACTGCCTCTTTCAGTCACATTTTCCTGTGAACTCTCATACCTACAAATTCACAGATTAAATTAAGATGCTCAAATGACATGAAAGACACAATGAAAGGCAAGGCAAAAGGAATGGGGTAGGTTAATTCACTTAGGATAAGTTCACGTGGGTTGGAAAGACCACAGAATCTGAATCTTAGGGTATGCAATGTTCATATATCCTATCTTTCTCTTTCATATCAGTCTTCCAAAAGTGTGGTGATGAGGGCTAGAGTTGGGATTCAAGCAAAGAGATCCACAGATGGATGACACCTTGGGCCAATGACACACACTTGCTCTACAGGAGACACACTGGGACATGAACAGTGGGCCATAGCTGAAACTTGCCAATTAGCTAATGGACAGCCATGGATGAGTGTCATCAATGAGACATTAATTAAAGCCTCATGAATATTAAGTGCTCATGTATAGTTAATGTGTCCTAAATATTTAGTTCCTCTTGTACAGTCTCTTGTGTTTTTAGGATCCAGGTGCCTCATGAATATTAGACATCTGCTGGTCCTTTCATTTATCTCTGTTTGACACACACATACTCTACTTGTTAGTTTCTTATTTCCACACCTCATGGGTTTTGCCTATATATAATAAGCTGTTTGCTTACCAGCTACCTACCTATACTTAAAATACCTTAACCCTTTTCCTTTTTAACCAGAGGATACTTGCCATCAGTGCTTGCAGTTGCAGTATTTACCCTGAGATAAAAAAAGAATTACAAAATATAGTAACTCTCTCTCTCTAATTCTCGTTAGGATTAGAGACAATTTCTGTTTAAAAATAATTCCAATAAGAGTTTTTATATTTTATTTTCATATTGAAAACCAGTAAGATTTGCTTTAGCCTCAAAGAGTATGTTTATGTAAAATTAAATAAAGGCGGCAGGGAGTTGCACTTTTTTTTTTCTAAATGGGAAATGGGTTAAAAGATTTTGTACATGTTTTATAAACTTATTTGTCTGGTAGAATTTAATATTCTCAAAAGCAAATAAACATTACATCTCTGTTTGGCTGAGACTAAAGTCATGTACTCACATCACTGGCTAGACCAGGGCAGGGAGAAAACAAAAAATGCAACACCTTACTGGTATGAGGTAGGAGATGAGCACTTCTTCCCACCAAGAATACTTCTAAAGAAGGATTTCCTCTTCAAAAAGACCAAAGTGTAAATAGGAAGGAGGAGATGAAATACTAGACAACCTCTAATGAACAAATGTATGTATATAAAAGGAAAATTTGCAAGGGATTGGGGCTTGGAAATAAGGTTAAAACCCAGTTATTGGAAATAAGACATTGCATCTGTGCTGGATAAGCGGCAGGAAAGATTTGAGTTTGACTAGAGGCATAATGATCTGGAATTTTTTTTTTTTTTTTTTTTTTTTGAGTTGGAGTCTCACTCTGTCGCCCAGACTGGAGTGCAGTGGCCGCTCCCGGCCACCGCAGCCTCGACCTGCTGGGCTCCAGCGATCCTTCCGCCTCAGCCTTCCGAGTAGCTGGAA
>CAUYQG010276604.1:0-11258 GCA_963574415.1 Tarsius wallacei | reverse complement strand
ATTTTTTTTTTTTTTGAGTTGGAGTCTCACTTAGTCGCCCAGACTGGAGTCAGTGGCCGCTCCTGGCCACCGCAGCCTCGACCTGCTGGGCTCTGGCGATCCTTCTGCCTCAGCCTTCCAAGTAGCTGGAACTACAGGCACGCGCTACCACGCCTGGCAAATTTTTTTGATTTATTGTAGAGATGAGGTCTCGCCAAGTTGCCCAGGCGGGTCTCGAACCCGCGGGCTCAGGCAATCCACTCACCTTGGCCTCCCAAAGCGCGGGATTACAGTCTGAGCCACCGAGCCCGGCCCCCTGTCCCATTTTAATGACATATTTAAAACACTCCTTAAGGCTGGGCTGGGTGGCTCAGCCTGTAATCCCAGCACTTTGGGAGACTGAGGTGAGTGGATTGCCTGAGCCTGCAGGTTCAAGACCAGCCCGGGTAACTTGGTGAGACCTCGTCTCTACAATAAATCAAAAATTAACCTGGCATGGTAGTGTGCGCCTGCAGTGCTGACTACTTGGAAGGCTGAAGGATTGCTGGGGCCCAGAAGGTCGATGCTAGAGTGACTGTGAGCGTGCCACTGCGCATTCCAGCCTGGGCAACGGAGTGAGACTCCAACTCAAAATAAAAAAGGGACTTGGTCATCCCAGTACTTCGGGAGGCAGAAGTGAAAGGATTGCCTGAGCCCAGGAGCTCAAGACCAGCCTGAGCAACATGGCAAGACCTCATCTCTACAATATGAAAGAATTAGCCAGGCGTGGTGGTGCTCGCCTGTAGTCCCTGGTACTTGGAAGGTTGAGGAGGAAGGATCACCTCAACCCAGCAGGTCAAGGCACAGTAGTTGTGATTGTGCCACTGGACTTCATCCTGGGTGACAGAGTGAGACCCCACTCAAAGAAAAAAAAAATCGCTATCAACTCCCTTGCTTTTTCCTTCCATTTTTACTGGCAACATTTTGCTTATGGTTGAATTTAGCTATCTTTTTTGAGCCTGTGCCTGAGCGAACATGTGTTATTAAAGAAAAAAACAATGGGAGACTGGGGAGACTGATTTCATTTCAAATTCATGGCCATAAACCTCATACATACCTCCTGCTGCTTGGCAGTCATACCAAGGTTCCCTAGGAAGCTCCCTTTGCTTTGCTCTCAGATGTGTGTGTGTTCAGCACTCTCTGAGCCTCCCAGAGGTTTCTTCCTTTCTACCCATGCTGGTGAGGCCTACTGACTGGTGAGAAAATCAAATAGTGCCTTCTGCAAAGTAGTTTCTCAGGAACACTTTGTTGAATGAGTGGATGACCATCTTGTGGGAAGATTTTCTTTGGAGAGCTAGTCTGTTAGGCAAAGCACCAGGTCCCAGAGAGTGCTGCTACTTCTTAATGGGGTGACCTTGGGGGAGTCACTTAACCTCTCAGACCCTCATTCTCTCTATTCATGAATGGGCATAATGAGAATTGCTTATCTACCTCCACATTGAAAATCTGAGACACAAGTGAGGGGGTTTTGCATTTGTGTTGTGGGGATTCTTGGTGATATGCATGTGGAGGTCATTTCAGTAATACCAGTGCTAATGTTGCTAGTCTTGATGTGTGGTATCTCCTGTTTGTGTATGTGTGCATGTGTTTTAAGAGATGATTTGGCCACAAGTTATCTCCTAAGTTTGAATATTCAATTTAGTGGAAAGAGATGGACTTTGGAGTTACAGTATCTGTTCTGCCTCTGAGCTGAATGACCTTACCAGGATGAACCAGTGAGGAAATACATCTGTTACTTTATTAGCTGTTTCTTCATTTGTAAAGAAGAGGTAGTAATAGTGGCTAATTCATAGTATTGTAAAGCTCAAGGCGGATAATCTACTTATTTCTGAATTATAATATTCTATGCGGTATGGCCCTTATATGTTGGGAGGTGGGGGAGAGGGGAGGTTTGTCTTATTTTCAGGCTAAATCTTTTGATTCAGTGAGCACAGCATTGAAAATTCAAATATGCTCAGGTTATTAATGAGGCAAGAATGTCTTTTTTTTCTTTTGCATGTTTTTTGGAATTGATTAGATTTTTTTTCTTTTTTGAGGAGTCTTACTCTATCGCTCAGGCTGATGTGCAGTGTAATGCTCACGGCCACGGCAGGCTTGGCCTGCTTGGCTCAGGGGATCCTTTCACCTTAGCCTTCCAAGTAGCTGGAACTACAGCCGTGCACCATCGTGCCTGGCTAATTTTTTGATTTATTGTAGAGATCCAGGCTGGTCTCGAACCCTTGGACTCAGGCAGTCCTCTCACCTCTGCCTCCCAAAGTGCTGGGATTACTGGTGTGAGCCACCACGCCTGGCTTGAGTTGATTAGTTTCAGTGTTTCAATCACCAACCTTGAAACTTTATACAGAGATATTGCTTCTTGGTCATTACATGTTGTGGATACCAAGACCAAGCCTTTTATCATTTGTTTTTCAGTTAATTGATTTTTTTTTTTTTTTGAGTTGGAGTCTCACTCTGTCGCCCGACTGGAGTGCAGTGGCACGCTCCCGGCCACCTCAGCCTCGACCTGCTGGGCTCCGGCGATCCTTCCACCTCAGCCTTCCGAGTAGCCAGAATTACAGGCACGTGCTATCATGCCCGGCTCATTTTTGATTTATTGTAGAGACGAGGTCTCGCCGAGTTGCCCAGGTGGGTCTTGAACCTGCAGACCCAGGCAATCCACTTGCCCCGGCCTCGCAAGTGCTGGGACTACAGGCTGAGCCACCGACCCTGGCCAGTTAATGGATTTTTTAAAGCAAGTCCGACATGCCATTCATTAATAATACCTGAAGAAGAAACTTAAATTGGAAGATATAAAAACCCAGCATTGGTATTGTTGTTTCTAATTCTTTTATTGAGATAGACTAGATTTTTCTCCTTCATTAAATCTTGGTCACAGTTATCTGCTTTGGGATACAAGTCACTCAGAGGAACCAAGAGTTAGAGGTGCTGGATACAGTGGCTAATGCCTGTTATCCCAGCACTTTGGGAGGCCGAGGTGGGTGAATTGCTTGAGCCCAGGAGTTCAAGACTAGCCTGGGTAATAGCAAAACTCTGTCTCAACAAAATATAAAAAATTAGTCAGACGTGGTGGTGCATGCCTGTAGTCCCAGCTACTTGGGATGCTGAAGAGGAAGGATTGCCTGGGCCTAGGAGGTCGAGGCTGCCATGAGCTGTCATCATGGTGATCATGCCACTGCACTCCTGTCTGGGTGACAGAGTAAGACCCCTACTCAAAAAAAAAAAAAAAAGTCAGAGGCATGGAGATAAGACAATAAAGTCATAGACTAAACTTGTGATTATTCTTTAGTTTGTAATAACCACATTCTTCTATGTCTTAGGCTGAGGCTTGACGATAGTCAGATTTTTGTGAGTTTATGACTTTGAGCTACTTGATTTGAAATGGGCTAAAGATTACCTGATTAGCCTAGTTGCTTATTGTGTTGCTTTTCAGCATTTCGTCTTAGGGAGTGCTTGACCTGAGCCCAAGAGTTTTGCCTGAAATATTTTGAGGAGCATTTTGTTCTTTCTTCTTGCCACCAGAATAGCTTTTCCAGGACCGTTGCACCTTCTCTCTGTTCTCTTCTTACCTGCCTGGTCCTTGCCACTCTTCTCTATTGGACCAGGGTGAAGAGCATGAAGGACCCCCGGGCCTCTGCACGTAGCCTACCCCCTCCTTCTCAAGACTTTCAGATGTGGACATTCCTTTCTCTTCTGAGTCTGAAAAACACTAGACCAATCCCTTCTATCTAAGGCAGCAGGAACAAGTAACTCTGCTTGAAACTTACAGGCTGTGTGATGAAGGTCTGACAGACAGTAAAGCAAGTGATTTCAAACCTGACTCTGAACTAGTACCACCCATCTGGCACTCAGGCTCCCACCCGGCCCCCACTTTCCTTCATTGATGGTGGCTGTGGTAGTGGCAGCAGCAGCAGTGGTGGTGGCAACAGTGGCAGTGATGGGGGTGGTAGTGAGGAGCCTGGGAATTTTGTTCATAATCAGAATTAGCAACTAGTTTCTTCAAGTAAACACCAGTTCTTTCTCTGTTAATCAGAATCCTTTTCCAAACCACGTTAATTTATCTTTGACATTAAAGAAAAAAACACCGTATGCCTTTTTTCTTTTTTAGATATGGGGCTTGTTATGTTGTCCAGACTGGACTCAGACTCCTGGGCTCAAGTGATCCTTCCACCCCAGTCTCTTAAGTAGAGACTTATACCATTTTGGGCCCTCTCAAGAACCATAGGGACTCTACAGAGTGAGGCTTATGAGGCCACTGTCTGAATTTGATTTCCTTTCAGTCTACAAATAGAAACATTTACATGAATGTATTTGTTTCCTACAGCAGCTGTAAAAAATTAACAGAAATTTGTTGGCTTAAAAGAACAAAATTTGTTCTCTCACAGTTTTAGAGGCTAGAAGTTCAAAATCAGGGCGTTGGCAGATGTGATTTCTTCTGGAGACTCTGAGGGTGACTCTATCTCAAGCCTCGCTCCTCACTTTTGGTGGCTGCCAGCCATCCTAGTTTACAGACACATCCTTCCAATCTCTGCCTTCATTTTTACATAAACTTCTCTTCTTATAAAGATACTTTTCATTGGATTTAGGGCTCACTAAGGTAATTCAGGATGAATTCACCTCAAGATTCCTAATTACATCTGCGAAGCTGCTTTTTCCAAATAAGGTCACATTCATAGGTTCTGGGTAGACATGTCTTGGGTGGCAGCAATGTACAATTCACTTCAGAGGCCTTGTGGGCAGCTTATTGTCATCCCTGGCCAGAGACTTTACAAATTCTTGGCATTGTCTATGAGAGACAAATGAGAGACTGAGGTCTACTTCATCATCCAAGCTCTACTAGCAGAGAAAACAGTAAAACGCAATCATTTGACAGAATCATTAAATGGCATATTTCTGTTTTTTTTTTTCTTTGTCCTTCCCCCAGCAATTTATTTGTCCCTAAGGAGGTCGCTCCTCAGGTGGAGTCACCTACTCCAAGGTCCGCAGTTTTCGGTTTGTTTTTAGGTTTTATGTCTGAAAATATCATCCTGTATTTCAAAGTCCCAAGGTCTTCCTCAACTCACTGTTTATAAAGGTGTCAAGAATATGACTAGATACTATTTTGCCTTAGGCCTGCCTTACCCCGGGTATGAGCTCGACTCAGACCTGATCTTGAACAAATCAGTAGTGTGTTGTGTTTTTGTAGACAGAACGAAGATAGTTTTTCCACCACTTCCCCAGATAGGACTTTTTCTTACAGAGCTTTAATCTTTCTCTAGTTTAACACATATATACTTTTAAATTGTAAATTATATAATTCTGTGGACTTAAAAACATATGCAGTTAAAACAGCCTTGTGGTAGTAAAACTTAAGCAATATAGAAATGAAGAAAGTAAAAGCTAAAAGTTCATCCCTCCATTAAGTTTGGTGCAGAATTTTCTGAACCTTTTATGGATTGTGTGGTTTTTAGATTCTGTAGTGAGCTGATATTAATAATATGAGGCAATATAAAGCAAAGTGAATATATTGCTTGTCTTAACTATTTGTGTTGAGGTTAGTAAATCACCTTTAAGTCCATTTCAGCTGCATTTTAATGTTTTTATTTGTTTTTTTTTTTTTTTTAGTTGGAGTCTCACTCTGTCGTCCAGGCTGGAGTGTAGTGGCATGCTCACGGCCACCGCAGCCTTGACCTGCTGGGCTTAGGCGATCCTTCCGCCTCAGTCTTCCAAGTAGCTGGAACTACAGGTGCACGCCACCGTGCCCAGCTAATTTTTTGGTTTTTATTGTAGAGATGAGGTCTTCCCATCTTGCCCAGGCTGGTCTCGAGCCCGTGGGCTCAGGCAGTCCTCTCACCTTGGCCTCCCAAAGTGCTGGGTTTATAGGTATGTGCCACTGTGCCTGGCATCATGTTTTTAATATCCAGAGTTTTCTAGGTCCTAGGTTCAGTGTGGAAATGTGATTGATTATCATATATAAGGAAAACTTTAGGCTGTGTAAGCTACTTTAATAACAACTATTGTTCCTACTGTCTCATATACTTGTAGATTCTTGAATCTTTTTATTTATTTCATTTTGCAGATTTAATCCAGAGACTGGCTTCACTATAGGAACACCCACGGTTGTATCAATGGTTGGGGAACGATAGTGGCAACAGACAGACAAAGGAAAAACAGCTCTGACATACTAAGAAAATGAGTATGCTAAAACCGAGTGGGCTGAAGGCCCCCACCAAGATCCTTAAACCTGGAAGCACAACTTTGAAGACACCTACAGCTGGTAATGCTTTGTTTTTTTCCTGCATAGCAAGTAAATTATCCTATAGGAAGACTTCAATTTGAAATTTATTTTTAAAAGATTTAAAAAGCCATTCCAGATGGTCAGGTGCCCGCCTGAATATACTGAGTCCAACATGGTTTCATCTTCTTTCATAAAGACACTCGTGGGTCCTCCAGGAAGGTGGTGTTCTTTGTGTTTGTTTTTTTCATTGCTGCATTCCACCCACATACCTTGAACATTGCCTGGCACAGCACAGGAGCTCAGTAAATATTTGTTGACTGAATGGAGATCTCAAATTATTTGCATTATATGGTTCAGAATAAAACAAGGTTCTTATCAAAGAGACCATAAAACATCTTAGATGGGAGGAAAACTTTATGTCTAAAACAAAGGATCATCAACAAAGGGATTTGTTATAGACTGTTTATTCTTGAGGAAATCAGTCAAAACTGAAACCCCTATTCTCCTTCCCCTCAAAATCTTTCCTTTTTCTAACATCCCTTCAAAAGCCAACCCTTCCGTGAAGCCTTCTGTGTGCTCACCCCTGTATTAGAATTTTTGTTTTCACTTTTAGCATTTTTCATGCACAACCCTTAACATATAATAATATATTATATATACATGTAGCACATATAAGTGATTCAACTTGGCTTCTGCAACAGTGCTTAGCATACACTAGATTTTTTTAAAGAGTAAAGCTGTGGGCTCATTGGCTTCTCTGTAATCCCAGCACTTTGGGAGGTCAAGGCGAGAGGATTGCTTGAGCCCAGGAATTCCAGACCAGCCTAGGCAACATAGCAAGGCCTTATCTCTACAAAAAGTAAAAAAAAAAAAAAATAGCCACGTGTGGTGGTGTGTGCTTGTAGTCCCAGCTACTTGGGAGGCTGAGGCAGGAGGATCACCTGAGCCCAGGAGGCTGAGGCTGTGGTGAGTTGTGATTGTGCCACTGTACTCCAGCCTGGGTACCAAATAGAGACCCCGACTTAAAAAAAGAGTAAAGCAGTTTATTAATACTAAAACTGATATTCCCCAAAAGAAATAATTTCCAAGGAATTCAAAGTACTTTAATGAATTCTTGCTTGCAGCACACGGTGAAGGATTGTTGATGTTCAAAGCTAAAATAGACTCAAAAAGTGATTGGGCTGGGTTTTGTCATTGGCAGATTATTATCTGTTCTATCTGAGAACATGTACTCTCCTAAAAAAATGAAAGCAGAAAGCCTCCACAAATGGCATCTCCACAGTCTCCCTTTCTATGAGGTAAAGAGATGTTGGGCACCCACTCTAGACCAGCTGGTTTTGTCCAGGGTTCACTACTTGTCAATTCAGGCTGAATGTCACCTCCTTCAGGGGGCCTTCCCTAACTGCTCACTGCAAGGCCTGTCTCCTCCACAGCACTGAGACTACCTGAAATTACCTGGAATGTAACTTTTTTTTTTTTAGTTGGAGTCTCACTGTCGCCCAGACTGAAGTGCAGTGGCCGCTCCCGGCCACTGCAGCCTCAACCTGTTGGGTGATCCTTCTGCCTTAGCCTTCCAAATAGCTGGAACTACAGGCGCACACTACCACGCCCGACTAATTTTTGATTTATTGTAGAGATGAGGTCTCACCAAGTTGCCTAGGCGGGTCTCGAACCTGTGGGCTCAGGCAATCCACTCACCTCAGCCTCCCAAAGGCTGAGCCACTGAGCCCGGCTTGGAATGTAACTTTACTGTCTGTCTCCCCACCTCTGAACTCTGATTTCTTTTCTTTTCTTTTTTTTTTTTTTTGAGTCAGAGTCTTACTCTGTCGCCCAGGCTGGAGTGTAGTGGCACGCTCACAGCCACTGCAGCTTTGACTTGCTGGGCTCTGGCGATCCTTCCGCCTCAGCCTTCCAAGTAAGCTGCCACCACATTCAACTAATTTTTTTTTTAATTATAGATGTGAGGTCTCACCAAGTTGCCCAGGCTGGTCTCGAAGCCCTGGGATTATAGGCTTAAGTCTGTACCCCCTACCTTGCACATGAGCAAATACCCATTCAGATCCACTGAGAGAGGCTTTATTCCTGTATTCAAGAAGTCATTAAAGCTAACAAAAACTAGGACCATTTAAACACAGATATTTGCAATTAGGCTTGATGAAGGAGCAAATTCAGTGCTGTAGCTCTGAATTATAGGGATTATAGGCTTAAGTCACTGCACCCGGCCTGGACTCTGTTTCTCTGAAGGCACAGAAGCTTCTGTCTTACTTTGTCCCTGGGTGTGGAACAATATTTGGGGCTAGTCCTGGAGTGATAGGAAGTCAATAAACATGGGCAGAATGAATAAATACATTATTTCTTTTGGTCTTCATTTAAAAAGCCCTCAAGATATATATTACTATCCTCTTATAGATGGAGAAATTAAATTCACAGAGGTGGTATAACTTCCTAGGAGCATATGTCTAGTAAAATGGTGGAGTGGTTAAGAGTGTTGGCTGGGCCAGGCGCGGCGGCTCATGCCTATAATCCCAGCACTTTGGGAGGCCGAGGTGAGAGGATTGCCTGAGCCCATGGGTTCGAGACCAACCTGGGCAACTTGGTGAGACCCCATCTCTACAATAAATCAAAAAATTAGCTGGGCGTGGTGGCATGTGCCTGTACTTGGAAGGCTGCAGCAGAAGGATCGCCTAAGCCCAGCAGATTGAGGCTGTGGAGACCGGGAGCGTGCCACTGCCCTCCAGCCTGGGTGACAGAGTGAGACTCCAACTCAAAAAAAAAAAAAGAGTGTGGGCTGTACCAACTACCACCACATATTTCATTAATGCCTGTTGAATGAATGCATGAATGAATTTCCAGTGTCAACATCACATTTCTGGCAAAGTGTAACTATTGTCTTTATCATAGGGTAGACATTGCACGAAGTGGTATTGCCTTAGCAGTGTGTTTGGCCAGATGCTCTTCCTTTTTTTTTTGCTGTGATTTCCACCGCTGCTAGCAAGGGAATAAGGGTCTTTGGGTAGTTTTGCACTAGTGGTGATGGGAGCTACAGCACTGAATTCGCTCCTTCATCAAGCCTAATTGCAAATATCTGTGTTTAAATGGTCCTAGTTTTTGTTAGCTTTAATGACTTCTCGAATACAGGAATAAAGCCTCTCTCAGTGGATCTGAATGGGTATTTGCTCATGTGCAGGGTAGGGGGTAGAGTAAATAATGAAATTAGACTTATGAATATAGGTCTGAGAAAAGGAGATTTTTTTTTCTTGCTTTGATTTCTACTAATCTTAGTTGCATATAAGGAAAAACGATGAATCATATACTCTTAGCCTGCTTTATAAAAAAGAAAGACTGAAAATCAGAACACCTCTGTAAGAGTTCTGGGTGGCCAGGCATGGTGGCTAACACCTGTAATCCCAGCACTTTGGGAGGCCAAGGTGAGAGGATTGCCTGAGCCCATGGGTTCGAGACCAGCCAGGGTAATTTAGCAAGACCTTGTCTCTACCATAAATAAAAAAAAAAGTAGCCGGACGTGGCAACACGCGCCTGTAGTTCCAGCTACTTGGAAGGCTGAGGCAGAGGATTGCCTGAGCCCAGCAAGTAGAGGCTGCTGTGGCCATGAGTGTGCCACTGCACTCCAGCCTGGGTGACAGAGTGAGACTTCGACTCAAAGAAAAAAAGTTGTGGGCTACTCCTGTGGGCTGTTGGCTTTGTCTAATTTATTTTCCTTTAAGTTAAAAGTTGTCTGCTTGAATGTGAAGTTGAATTTTTCTGTTCTTTCTTTTGTTTTCCGTTGTAACTCCAGTAGAAAAAACAATATCCAGTGAAAAAGCATCAAGCACTCCATCCTCTGAGACTCAAGAGGAATTTGTGGATGACTTTCGAGTCGGGGAGCGAGTTTGGGTGAACGGAAATAAGCCTGGATTTATCCAGTTTCTTGGAGAAACCCAGTTTGCACCTGGCCAGTGGGCTGGGATTGTTTTAGATGAACCCATAGGCAAGAATGATGGTTCGGTGGCAGGAGTTCGGTATTTCCAGTGTGAACCTTTAAAGGGCATATTTACCCGACCTTCAAAGTTAACAAGGAAGGTGCAAGCAGAAGATGAAGCCAACGGCCTGCAGACGACGCCTGCTTCTAGAACTGCTTCACCTCTGTCCACTTCTGCCGCCAGCATGGTGTCCTCCTCCCCAGCCACGCCCTCAAATATCCCCCAGAAGCCATCTCAGCCAGCAGCAAAGGAGACTTCAACTACACCTCAGATAAGCAACCTTACAAAAACTGCCAGTGAATCTATCTCCAACCTTTCAGAGGCTGGCTCAATCAAAAAAGGAGAAAGAGAGCTCAAAATTGGAGACAGAGTGTTGGTGAGTGGAGAAACATTCTAAGGTCATTTTGTTGAACAGAGAGAGGTGTAATCACCTATGTATGGTTGAAATACACACATAGTATGCTCCTTAGCTCAGAGTCTGTTCTGCAGGGATGCCCACATTCATTTATAGAGAAATCAAACAGCTTTTCTAGTTGTTCAGTTTATGTGTAAGTGTGCAACAGATTGGAAACTGACTATATAGTTTGCTTATAGTGTGAGTATAGATTTGCAATAATCTACTCAGTTTTTTTTTTTTTTAATTAACAGAGATTTGTTAAAGGGAAGATTGATTTACTCTAGTTTTATATACTAGCTTAGCCAAAAGAATATTGAGTTTATACTTGTAAATGTTTAATTTTTTTTTTTTTTGAGTTGAAGTCTCACTCTGTTGCCCAGACTGGTATGTAGTGGCATGCTCCCAGCCACCGCAGCCTCAACCTGCTGGGCTCTGGCGATCCTTCTGCTCAGCCTTCCAAGTAGCTAGAACTACAGGCGCGTGCTACCATGCCCGGCTAATTTTTTGATTTATTGTAGAGATGAGGTCTCGCCCAGTTGCTCAGGCGGGTCTCGAACCCACGGGCTCAGGCAATCCACTCATCTCGGCCTCCCAAAGCACGGGATTACAGGCTGAGCTACTGAACTGGCCTTATTTTTTTTTTTTTTTT